>JBDJHY010333519.1:0-18958 GCA_039654485.1 Withania somnifera | reverse complement strand
TAATAACTAATAAGCATAAAGGAAAGATAGAACATATATAGCTCGCGGTATTTGAGGACTCACCAAGCTATTCTAGAAATCTACTCTACTAACCACTGGGATAGATAGGAAACCCTATATCTGCATGTCATGAAAGGAAAAAACCAAAATACGTAAGTTCAGCGTATATACTAGTACGGGAGCTTATTCATCAAAATCATGATAAATATCTAAGATGAAAAGTAAACTTGTGCAATAACCCCAATGCTGTAATAAATTAAACAAAAGTCTGAAATTATGTCACACTCCAATGCTCACCCCTAGCCATAATAGACATTCTTATCTACTAAGTTGCCCTAATAGCCTTGGAAGAACCACTTGGACTACACAAAGCTCTACTCACAACACTCAGTGGAAGAAATAACAATAATATCAGAAGTTTAATGGGTACATCACAATAATCAATAAATAGTCTCAATAAAAGAAAATATAAACTCAAGTCTCAAAACCATACATCTCAATTTAGAAATAAATCATGGACTATTAGCACAAAATTTTACTAACTAGTCTCTAATGAATGAAATAACAAATAAATAAAGCTAATGTCTGAGCTCTAGAAAAATAAATACTAGAATAACTCCATAGTTGGGCCCTCAAAGCTAGTGAGTACTCACTATTCGTCTAATCTTCTAGGAATTAAAATAATGTCAACCTTGAGCATCCTGACAGCTGGTAAGATCTGCATGGGGGTAACACATGCAACAAGAATAGAATCATCATAGAAAACATGTATTGAGTACGGGATCAGGTATAAAATAGGCCATACAGTATAATCATAAGCACTATGTAATGCCTGACAGTAAATCTCAACTCCATATCTAAGTCAAATAAGATATTTAGTAGTTTATAATATTAAGATCATATACACTTAGTCAGTATAGCTCAACTCATAAGCTTTCAACAAAAGATAAAGTCTTAGTTAAAAACACAATTTTGCTTTCTTTCCTTTAAAATTTTAAATTGTAGCTTTTCTCAGGAGTTTCTATAACTAACATACCTATAAGCATATAACTATGAAGTCCAAAACTCCCTCTGTGAGTAGGGCTACCCATACCCGTCACAAGAAAGGACATCTCTCTCTAGTGGATACAACTAGACATACTAGGTACAATTGATCTGTACAAAAAATAGATCTAAATATCATCCCTACGCTGGGTATGCATGTTTGGGCATTAGGATCTTCATTCTCCCCTCCCTGGTGCTAATAGTCCTTTAAAAAATATTGCTTTCTTTACTTTTTGTTCACTTTAATCTAATCTCTTTCAACTGTTCCACGATTAGTGGAATTCTCCTTCCCAAAAAATCAGTTGTCAAGCTATCACATTCATCAATTACCACTGATCGTGTAGACTAAGTCAATTATGACTTTTTATTAACATTCTACAGTTCCACTTATTAATTAAACAATAATATCATTACTTCTCTTCAATTAGGCTTAATTAGAAAAAAATATTCAATTTAAACACGCTTCATATTCATTCTCAAGATCATGAAAAAAGTCAAGTGATTACAGTCAATGCTCAATTCAAGTTTCAAGAGTAAACTTTGAAAATAATGCTCAATTCATTCTTCAAAGCTTCTTTCTTTCTTTTACTTCACTTTTAAAATAAGATAAATCATGAGGCATTTTATAATTAAATACACATCATGAAAACCTTGTAATTATAACTCAAAAACATCAAGTAAATCATCACTTCAGGGAATCATAGTTTATAGAATTAAAAAAGAAACCTAACATGCTTCTACATCTTTCAAACCGTATTTAGAAAAGGGTTTTTGAGTACAACGATGAAATAAGTCCTTGTTGAAATCCCACATACCTTATTTGGAGCACTTTGATTGTGGAAAACTGATGAAGTCACTATTGCAATTAAAACTCCTATTGAACTGCCTCTTGAGAGAATTCTTAAAGAGAAACCCCTTTTGATTTAATTAGAAGGAAGTGTATTGGAATGAGTGTTTGGGGTTTATATGTGAGTAACTTTTGGTCCAACCAGAAATGGGAAAACTTCTTTATTGAATTGGAATTTACCAAAACACCACAGAAAAATGGGATAAATAGGATCTAGGCACATTCCACAGATGGTTCCACTGTCCGTGGAATAGGTCTATAGTCCATGGGACAAAATAAAACTTGTAAAGGTCTCACTGTATCAAAACCATTGAAAATTATATGGTTAGTAGTCTTGTTCTGTGGTTCGTGGAACCACTTTTACGATCCGTAGAAATTTAACAGATGACAGTTCTTCACTAAAATGGTCATAACTTCCTACTATAGACTTGAAATGTCACACAGTTTGTTTCACTGGAAACTAGACTCAAATAACTTTTAACGGATAGTTCACGTGTCACCTAAAAATTTATATATTAATATATATATTCGTCTAAAGTTTACCCATGCATGAAGTAAGATCAAAACTAGTCATGTAGAAAGACCCTTGAAGTCAACTTTGTGCTATGAGCTGCTTATGACCTTGAATCACCTCAAGAACTCATACCACTCTTTATTTAGAATTTTATCACCTAAAATCAAGTGAAAATTTTAAGACTTATATGTAAGCACGAATATAGAAGACTTCAAGTCCTAGCTCAAATTTCATAGTGTTACATTATCTTCCCTTTGGGATCATTGGTCCTCGAATGAAAGATTTGACATATCACACAGATTACAAGATGATAGGAAGAATGAAAAAAATCTACACATCAAATCAGTTATACCTCAATTGAACTATCAAACATTCAACTGTACAATAACTTTAAATGCACAAATAGGGACTGATGCACTATTACCTCAACTCAGCATCAATACTTTACTAAACTCATGCACGAATACAGTCGGTGGACTCACACAATGCTACATAATCATAAACTAAAAAGGACACAAACTAAATAGGGAGGTTATTACCTCAAGAAGGAATGGAACTATAAGGAAACAAATGCGGGTATTTTCTCATCATATTGGCCTCTTCCCCCAAGCATCTCTCTCTACTTCTTGGTTCCTCTAAAGAACCTTAGCTCAACTATCCCTTTGTTCCTCATTCAATGAACCTGCACATCAAGAATTTAAATTGAGACCTCCTCATAGGTCAATCTATCACAAATACTGATATCATCGACTAGCCCTACCAAAGATGAGCCAATCATGCATCTTTCAACTCTGATGGAAGATCTAACTAATAGGAAACATTCCCTACCCTTCTTAAAATATGATAAGTTTAAACGTACCTCGGACTCAACTTACCTTTCATGCAAAATATCATGACTCCCTTTATAGGATACACCTTTAGAAATACCCAATCATCAACATCAATCTCTAGCTCTCTCCTCCTCATATATGCATATGATTTCTCCTACTCTAGGATATTCTTAATCTCTCTTAAATAGTCTAAATTTTTTTCTTTGCACCAAGAACAATCTCTGGACATACAATAGATGTCTCACCATCCTCAAACCAACCAATCGGAGACCTACACCGCCTTCCATATAGTTTCTAAAATAGATCCATATGAATACATGAATAATAGCTATTATTATATACAGACTCAATCAAAGGTTGGAGCTAAATCCACTTACCCTTAAAACCGATTGCACATGCCTTCAACATATCCTCCTAATTCAAAATAGTCCTCTTTACTTGAAAGCCTGTCTGAAGATGAAAAGATGTACTCAAATGGACTTGGGGTACCAGGACCCCTCTGAAAAGATCTCCAAAGTTAAACTATGGACCTCTATTTTAAATGATGGTAAAAGGACCACCATGCATGTTAACATTTGGTGCAAATAAACTCTACCATATTGCTCTGATGAATAACTAGTGTGAATAGGTAGGGAGTCAACAAACTTACTTATTTGGTCTATTATAACCCAATTAGAATCATATCTCTGGGATAACGGTAAGCTAGTGACATAATCCATATTAATCACCTCCCACTTCCATGTTGGAATTTCAAGATGTTGCAATTGTCCTAATGGTCTCTGGTTCTCTACCTTCACTTATTGATAATTAAGACACTTATCCATAAACTCAACTATGTATCTCATTATACCTTCCCACTAATACACCTCTCTTAGATCTCTATATATCTTTGCAGCTCTAGGATGAACATTAATACTGAGAACTCTGAGCCTCTGATATAATCTTCTGTCTCAAAATATCAAATGCTAGAATACAAAAGCAATCTTGATATTAAAGAACTCCATCTCCCCCTTTGGACAAAACCTGTATGTTATGCTTATGGACTACATCTTTTAGTTGTACAAGAATCGGATCACTATCTTACTTCTCCTTTACCTCAACAATAAGAGATTACTCGGAAGCATTCTGAATAAGCATACCACCATCCTCCACCAATTAATCTAACCCCAATGTGAGCAGGAATATGTACTTCTCTATCTAACTCCTTCTTATCCTCATCAATATGTGACAAACTCCCTAATAACAAACTACTAAGGGCATCAACCACTACATTGGCCTTACCTGGTAGATACATCACAATAATGTCATAATCTTGAATACCACAAAGAATTTTCCTTTGATGAAGATTCAAATACTTCCAATCAGTGAAGACATGTACATTCACCCTATAAAAGTTGTGTCTCTACAACTTAAAAGAAAAACTACAACTGCCAACTCAAGATCATGAGTAGGATAGTTCTTTCCATGAGTATTAAGCTATCTAGAAGCATAAGCCACAACCTTACCATATAACATCAAATCAGAAACCAGACCAACTCTCGAAGAATCACAATATACAACAAACCCATTGGAACCATAAAAAAAGTTAAAACCAAAGTAGATGTAACCTAGCCTTCAACTCTTAAAAACTCTTCTCACAAGAAACCGAGCACCCAAACCTCAATTTTTACTGAGTCAAATGGGTTAAAAAAGAAGGTATGGAAGATAAGCATTGTAAAAACCTACATATTTCCCAAATAGACCTAAAAATTAACATATATATGACAGAGAGGTATGTCTATGGCAATTTCAAACAAAATTAATCCTTTGGGAATCTACCCGAATACCCTTGCTAGAATTGATATGACCAAGGAACATAATTGAATAAAGCTAAAACTCATAATTCGGAAACTTAGCATAAAGGTGACACTCTCTAAGGGTCTGAAGGACAACTCAATGGTGGTTTGCATGCTCCTCCTCACTTCTGGAGTAAACCAGAATATCATCAATGAAAATACTTATCACAAAAAAGTCTAAGTAGGGCTTGAAAACCCTTTTCACGAGGTCCATGAAATCTAAAGGAGCATTAGTCAAACCAAAAGATATGACCATGAACTGAAAGTGGCAACAGTGAGTACGAAAAGGGGTCTTTGAAATATCAGCCTCTCTGACCTTAAGATAGTGGTAGTCAGAATGAAAAACAATCTTGAAAAGTGAATAGCACCTTGCAGCTGATCAAACAAGTTAACAATTCTCAGAATAGGATACTTGTTCTTGATTGTGACTTTGTTCAGATGATGGTAATCAATTCACATACGAAGTGAACCATATTTTTAATGCATGAGATAGGAGCATCCCAAGGAGACACACTGGTACTGATAAACCCCTTGTATAAAAGATCAACTAATTGATCTTTAAACTCTCAAAGATCATCTAATGTCTTCTTATATGATGGAATATAAATAGGATGAGTGTCTAGAACAAGATATATTTTAATGTCTATCTCTCTATCTGGAGGGAATCTAGGTAAATCCTCAGGAAACACATCAAGAAAATCTTAGACAATAGGGACAAACTGGCTATCAGAAGTCTCTGATTCAGAGTCCTGGACTCGAACCAAATGATAGAGAAATCTCTTAGCAATCATTTTCTAGACTTCTTATAGAAAATGAACCTACCCTTAGGAATATCTTTACTACCTTCTCATTAAAGGAAAGGTCTATTAGGATGCTTGAAACGAATAACTTTTCCTATAGTCAACAATAACATGACATAAATAGAGCCTATCCATGACTAGAATAATATCAACGCCTACCATATCTAACTAATGTAAATCAGCAGGAACAACCATTCTTAAAATAAAAATGAGAAAACTATGGTAGACTCTCCCAGTGAAAACAAGATAACAAACAGGCATAGAAATAGAGAATGAATCATATAAAACATAAGGATTTACACCAAAATATCTATCAACATACAGTGTTACAAAATAAAAAGTAGCTCCAAGGTCTAACAATGCATATACATCCACGTATAAACTCACAACATAACTCTTACCATATTTACTAGCTGCTCCTAATCCTAACGAGAACCCAAAGCACATATATGATTTAGGCACTGACTGATACTGGTGAAAGCAGAAACACCCCACTGAGGCTGGCGTGCTTCTAGAGCTACTGCTGTGGTAGTAGTATGTGGTCTAGAACCACCCTGATGAACTATGGGATAATCTATCTATTTGTGACCTGTCATCCTATAAAAATAACAATTCTTCTTCGAGGTACAATCTCGATGGTTGTGACCTGGATGGCCACACCGATAGAATTTATTTTCCTGAGAAAATACTGGCCTAATTAAACCTTTCCCCACTTCTGAAAGATAGGAGCACCACTTTTCTAAGCCGACTGAGTTTGCCTACTCTACGACCCTTCAGAGGTCGAAAACTCTAAGAAAAAGGGGTTTATACCTTACCATTCTGTTGTTATTGTCTCAACCTACTAGACTTAGGCTGACTGGACTCATGATGACTAGTATTAGCCCTCCTACTCTAATGACTCTCTATGAGAATCACCTTATCCTTCATTTTTCTCAAGATAAAACATCAACCTACCACTATCCATATCATTGCTAAGCATAGCTGCTCTCCCATCCTGGATAAAATAAGGAGAAAGGCTAGACATGAACATATCCATCCTAGTATGGATATCAGTAACTATATCAAGTGCATACCTCAAAAACTTTGTGAACCTCATGCTGCACTCAGACACAAACATGGAGCCTTGGCCCAAACTCAGAAAATCTCTCACTCTCTCCTGCCTCTTCTCTTTGGGAAAGAATTAACCAATAAATGCAGTCTTAAACTCACCCTAAGATCGAGGAAAAATTCCTACTCCCATGTTCTTCCTTCGTAAATCACACCATGACATAGAAACATCCTTTAGTTGATACACTGCCATGAAAACTATATCAACATCCATACACTCATCAAGTCAATTTATATTAAACCTCATCAATGAACTTCTCTATATCATCAACAACCATCAAACCATGAAATTTCGGAGGACTCAACCTCAGGAACTACCTCACCTTTACTACTATCGCATAAAGAGCAATTGGTTGAACCATGGCAATCTAAATTGGTTATTGAGCTTATGTTGTCACAGTTTGAGCTATCATAAGCATGTTGAGTAATTCTACGGGGGTAATTTCTATTAGTTACTGTGACTGAGGCTCTAGTATTGGTGGGGCCTTATTCTGTTAGTTATTATTCCCGTCCTGGAATGTTGATCTTCATGGAGGCATAATCATCTAAAATACATTAAACATGAGTCAGACGTGAGAATATCTCAGAGATAAACTCCAAAATTCAAAGTAAAAAATCAATAAAGGGAACTTTTTTTAAAACGTTCAATATCCTCTCTATCATAGATATGTTGCAGTCACACCTACCATTGAGATTTTACATAACACTGTCTTTCAAACATCTTCTAGGAATATATGAACCTAGTTATCTAATCCAAAGCTTGTCATTCCCTAGAGCTCACCCAACATAATTGGCATTCTTCGGCACTAAGTTTCATTAGCAACCTCGGTAGAATCACTTGGAAGATGCAAATCTCTACTCACATCACTCAGCAGAAGAAGTAACAATAATATCAGAAGTGTATTGGCACCTTACAATAATAAATAAATAGTCTCAACAAAAGAATAGTAAACTCAAGTTTCAAAACCATACATCTTAGTCAAAAAGTCCTTGTTAAGCTGGTGATGTTGGACCTCCAGGTACAAGTCACGTGTGATCATGATATATTTGTATCCAGGTCCGTATGTTACACCCTGATAGTGGGTCTTTCATATTTTTTATCTAACACTATGTGCACTGGTAGTTAACCCTTCACTGCTCCTACTAGCTTTTACTTTAGTACCTCGTTCAGTCGTACAATGTGTCGTAGTCTTATTTTCTATTATTTCTATTTGCCTTGTTTATTCTAGTTTTTACCCAGTCGGCCTATGATGCCAACTAGGTACCTGTTGTTTTTGGTACTCATTCTATAGTTCTGCATATTTTCCTGGTATAGGTCCTAGTGAGAGTCATTCAGACAGACACAATCAGGTGCTTTAGCTGGTGTGATCCCAGGAGATTTCGATGATAGTTGGGTTTGTTGCTGACCAGTTTCCCTTCTAGTACTAGATTTATCCTAGTTGTGTGTTGGAAAGATATTTTGTAGTTTTTCCAGTTGTGGGTTGTATTTCTTTTCTTCTGTATATAGATTCTCTACATCCATGATTCCAAATTTTGGGGATTATATTATGTTTATTTATGTATCTTCATGTTTACTATGTATTTTTATTCTTTTCTTCTTCTTCATTTTCTTTTTGGTTTTCTGTTACTATCCCACATCCGCTCGCTCAAGGCCAAGATTAGGCTTGTCTACAGATAAGATGTAGAATTCATCACAACTCGATTTTTGGGTCGTGACAGAGTGGTATCAAAGCTCTAGATTCATAGCTGTATTTGGATGTAGGAGCAGGAGTACGGTAAAGTCCCACGGATTGGTATGTAGACATTCATATCCTATCATCGGAAGGCTACATAGGTCTTTTATAGGGTTGATTCCCGTAGATTCTTTCATGCGGGTTTTCCAATGGTTTCTCGATTACTCATTTTGGTTCTATTCTTCAGCAGATGGTCAATAAGCGGTCAGCACAAAGAGGTGATGATGCTCTCCCTCCTTCATAGAGAGCTACGGTAGGGGGATAGGGTAGATCTAGAGCCAGTGAGCATGGCCGGGCTATAGTTGAGCAAGATGAGCCTGTACCTGTAGATCTACCTCCTCCATAGATACAACCACCTCGAAGGATGCACTTAGAGACATGTTACAGCGTATAGTGGCTATGTTTGATAGGGTAACCCATTGATGAGGGTCAAACTTCTTCCCAAGGTGAGGCACAGGGTGACCCAACTCCTCCTATTCAGCCGGCACCAGCGGCAGCCATAGTTTCCCCCACACAGCTTGTTCCAGAAGTACTGCCAGTTCAACCGCTGCGCCGTCCTTAGCATGTACCTCCTATCATGAATTTTGATACTCGAAGATGCATGGTTATTTTATGCATATGGGTCCTCCTAAGTTTTCTGGTGACTCCAGACATAATTCATATGAGTTTATTGCAAAATGTGAAGAGAGGCTGTAGACTTTAGGCTTGACAAAGACATATGGGGTTTATTTTATTACGTATTAGTTAGAGGGTAGGGCTAAGGCCCAGTGGAGGTGTCATGACCCAAAATTAAGGTCATGATGGCCTCTATGACCCTCCAGTAGACAAACCTAACCCTACAACCCGAACCTACGCATAATTGGCTATATACTCTCGAATTATCCAACATAGAATAAAAGCATTAGCAAATATACGTAAAAGCGGAAGTAGAAGAAATACATATACAACCCAAATCCCAATACCTGATGTCAATGGAACATGAGCAACTATACATAGTATCCAAAAGATAAATATATACAAAGAAACCCCTACGAAAATAATAATACACAGGACCTTATATAGACAAAATAAAGCAGGATGGAAATGAAGGAACCATGGTCGACTCGGACGACAAATCTCACCATAATTTCTAAAAATAGTTGTATCTACTCTACATAATCTCGGTGTATTCGATAAACTCTACCGGTTTCTGCACCATGAAAGCAGTATAGAAGTTCAGCATGAGTACCAAACAAGGTACCCAGTAGGCATCATAGGCTGACAGGGCTAATATAAAGTACAAGTAAAAATGCGAGGAACTAAAACACCTCAAAGATAGCAGGAAAGAAGTAAAAATAATAGAGATGCTGAAAGATAAGATACCGAAGTGCCATACCATCAACAAAGTGTCAGTACAGATCTATAGGGAACTACAACATGGTAGACACATACAAGTAGTAACCACTATTCAAAAACCCAAAAATCAAATTGAGGGAACATACCCGATCTCTAGCTTACCCAAAACCCAACTTACCATATGCCCATATATATACGCCATAAATAAAGGGACGAACGAAAATACAGCTAAGTAAGGAAAAGAAAATAAACACACAAAGCCTACCTAGTGCCCCATCCTATTGGCAAGTATAAAAAACACAACAAAACCCACCGTGACTCCCCCCTTAAGCCCAGTGATCATAAATAATACAAAAGTAATACACGAGGGTGAAGGAAAGTAAATATGAGTCAAGTCCTATCATGCCCTAGGCCTCCGTCTCAGTGTCAAATCTCAGGGACTTACACCCCTACCAGTACCAATCTCAAGGTTGGCACCCTAGAGGTCTGTGCCTCAATTTAGAACTAGGGTCTAAGCCCTACCAATGCTAAACTCCAGGGCCTATGCCCCACATATGCCATACTAGGGGCCCGTGCCTCAGAGAACTGCGCCTCAAACTCTAGAACAGGGTAAATTCCCGATCAGTACATATTTCGAGAATTTGTTCCTTATTAGTACCATGATCAAGGGTCCATGCCCCACATCTACCATACTCGTGGTCTGTGCCTTAGAAGACAGTTCCTCAAACTTGAGAGTAGGGTAAGTACCCCATCAGTATCCATATCGAGTATTTGTACCTTATTTGAACCATACTCAGGGTCTGTTCCTCAAAGGACCACACCTGTAAATTGAATACAGGGTCTAAGCCCTGTCAACGCCAGTTGCATCAACCAAAACATATAATATACAACTGTTTGATCATGACATAGCAACAAAATTCTGCTAATAACAACAGGAACAGAAACAGTCGGAGTCTAAGATTGACCCAAGGACACCAGTTAAGATCTCATCCCACCACACTCATCGTGTGATAACTCAAATAGTCCCTAGGGTATGTATCCCCCACGCGGTAAGGACAAGACCCGGCATACAACCCTTCACCCTCAATGTCCCTTCACGGCCCCCAGAAACTAATAAAGTTATCACAACTCA
Source organism: Withania somnifera (assembly GCA_039654485.1). NCBI lineage: Eukaryota > Viridiplantae > Streptophyta > Magnoliopsida > Solanales > Solanaceae > Withania > Withania somnifera. Next base: position 7,781 of record JBDJHY010333519.1, on the reverse strand, counting down.
ACTAAAAGGAAAAGATCAACTTAAAACCCAACCCACACTACTAGACACATCACAAGCACAAAATAATAGCCCAATCTACAATGCAAGAAAATAAAGCTAACCTACCTAGGTACCGACGAAAATACTCGAAACACATGCACCGTAGGCTAGAGCTCCTAAATCAGCCGATATTACTCAAAAGTATCAAATTATAATTTAGGGATTAAAACACGAAAATAAGACCCATATTGCAATTAGAAAACTGGTTTGAAAAATAGGCCTAGGGGCCTTACAACCCGAAAAATTAAACTTAAAATACCAGAACGAAGGCCTTATCTCAAGGAATATGTGTTTTGATTTTGAGCTCAATTGGACCTACGGAAGGTCCTTAATTGGCCAAACTAAGACTATGGAAAAGTTGCAAAAACATTGCAAATGGAGTTTTAATGAAAACAAGACGCAAAACTCACCTGAAGCGGAGAGGAAAAAAGAAGAAGGTTGACTACAACTCCAATTCTAGAACAACTCGCTAATTACCAAGGATTTATTATAATTGAGCCAATGATCAAAATTCTATCTGGACGTCATGCAAAGCTTAAAGAGGAAAAAAGAAAGGGAGAAACTTACCAAATTCAAGGTCAAGGTGTCGAGGAAAAAATTCTAAGCTCAATACTAAAAAATTCCCCCAATTACCCCTTGAATTGGTAGGGAGATGGACGAGGGAGGGGAGAAATTTAAAGATGGTATGTTTGGGATATGAACTGAAATAGTGGCTGCCAGTTTATAAAATGGTCGTGCATTGGAGCGATCACGAAGGCTTGGTGCAACCGTTCCTAGAAGTCCTATCATCACTAACCACGATTGCATATCCTGCGATCGCATCCCAAGAAGTGCGGTTGTACTGAAGGCCTGGTTCTGTAGGAAATATCTGCGACAACTAAATTTCCAAACAAAGGCATGAAATCACACTAGAGTCCAAATGCAATAAACCAAATATGTATTTCGAGTGGAAAACATATTCCAAACTTAGAAAAATTGACAAAATGGCCAACCAAAGTCTTTTAAGAGAGAAGAACCCCCAAGCTCAAACCTACTCAAAAAAGAAAGTTTCCAAACTTCCCCAAGCAAACCCAAAATAAGGTGAGACACCTCGAGAAGTGAACCAATAACTCAACTAGCCCTAAATCATTATTATGTAGCTAATAGAATTGTTTGAGTCCTGATTTGATGCTTCGATCACCAAAAGACCAACCAAACTAAAATATGTGCTCTGGATGAGCTGAATTTCCACAAAATAGCCCAAACTCAAAATGAAAACTCCTAGACATGAAATTAAGGTCCACCTAGACCAAAGTTGGCATTTTAGAGATAACAAAACTGTTCGAATTCAATTTTGAGCGTGTTTACTAGGATTTCTCTCTCAAGTTCCACCATTTTAAAACTAAAACTCCAAAATAGGAAAACTAAGATAACGACCAAATGAGCTACCAGGGCACCAAGCTATCGGTCCCAGCAAGTCATAAATGACTTGGAGAAACTACCAGATGACTCCATATATAGAAAAAGGTAGAAAGAAAGAAAATGATCAAATTAGTCATTACAACATACACCACTAAAAGGGACTTTTGTTCTCGAAAGTCAAGGAAAGAGTAGTACCTGAAGGCTCAAAAAATGTGGATATTGGGCTTGCATATCATGCTTTGTCTCCCAGGTAGCCTCCTCAACTGGTTGATAAGACCAACGAACATTCATTATCGAAATCCCACTGAACCTGAGTTGTCTTATATCTCCGTCTATAATAGCCTTAGGCTCCTTAATATAACTCAAAGTGTTATCAGTCTGCATAGACTCTTGGTGAAGGACATGGGATAGGTCTGGTACATAATGACAGAGCATCGATACATGAAAAACAAGATGAACTGTAGCTAACGTAAGCGGTAAAGAAAGTCTGTAGGCAACCTCTCCAACTCTCCGTAAGATCTTATAATGCCGAATAAATAGGGGGTTGAGCTTGCCCTGCCTAGAAAACCTCATGCATTTCATGGGTGATACCCAGAGAAAGACCATGTCACAAATACTAAACTTGAGGGGATGAAGCCTACGATCCGCATAGGACTTCTGCCTACTCTGTGCTACCTGCGACCTAAAATTGAATAAGTTTGACCTGATATGTAGTATCACAGAGCCAATAGGAACTCTGGAGTCTATCTTCTCCATTATAAAACCAACTAATGGATGATCTTTATCGCCTGCCATATAGAGCCTTAAATGGCGCCATATGAATACTGTAGTGGTAGTTGCTATTATACTAGAACTCTGCTAAGGCCAAGTGTCTTTACCAACTACCTCCAAAATCAAAGCAAAGCACGCAACATATCATGAAGCATCTGAATAGTCCTCTCGGACTGCCCATCCGTTTAGGGGTGAAACCCTATATTCAAATCAACCTTGGTACCAAAATCTCTCTGAATCGACCTCCTAAACCGCGAGGAAAATTATGTGTCCCAATTAGATATGATGGAAATGGGCACCCTATGAAGCCTAATCACCTAACAAATATACAACTCAGCCAATCTCTCTACACCCCATGTCGAATGCATCGGTAAGGAGTGAGCTAATTTTCCCAATCGATCCATGATGACCCAAATACAATCATAACCCCTATAAGTATGGGGAAGACTTGTAATGATATCCATACTGATCCTCTCCCATTTCCACTCAGGAATAAAGAGCCTCTATAGCTCACTTCCTGTTCTCTGGTGCTCAAACTTCACATGCTGACAGTTCAAACACTGAGACATGAAAGACACTATAGACCTCCTCATACCTTACCACTAGTAATGCTACCTTAAATCATGGTACATCCTCGAAATACCCGAGTGAATAGAATACCTGGAACATAGAGCCTTATGCAATAAAGTTTGTATAAGATTACCAACCCTCAGGACAACAAGGAGGCCATGAACCCATAACATACCATCAGAATTTACCACAACCTAACTGAAATCACCCGATATAACCTTCTCTCTCAATTGATCTAAATGTGGATCATCTTACTGACACTGTCAAATCTAGTCAAACAAGGATGATCTGGACTCAATATGAAAAATAATCCTCTCTCGAACTGAGAGATCCAATTTAACCATCATGTTGGCATAGAACTGAATCTCCTAAGCCAATGGCTTCCCAGAAATAGAAACTACAGCTAGGCTACCCAAACTCACCATCTTCTGAATCAAAGCATCAACAACTATATTAGCCTTGCCTGGATGATAGATAAAACTTAAATCGTAGTCTTTCAGGAGATCAGACCATCTTTGCTGCCTTAAGTTAAGCTCTTTTGATTTAAAATGTACTGCAAGCTGTGGTGATCTATGAAAATCTTGCTACGGACCCCATATATATAGTGCCTTTAGATCTTAAGTGCAAAAACTACCACTGCCAGCTCCAAGTCATGGGTGGGGTAGTTATGCTCGTGATCCTTTAGTTACCTCGATGTATATGCTATAACATGGACCTACTGCATCAGAACACAACCCAATCCAACACCTAAAGCATCACAATATACTATAAATGGTTGACCCTCAATTGATAATACAAGAAATGGAGCAGTAGTCAGTAACTCTTTCAACCTCAAAAGATAGACTCACGCTTAGTTGACCACTGGAAGGGCACATCCTTCCATGTTAGTCTAGTCAATGGGGCTGTAATAGAGGAGAAACCCTGAATGAAATAATGATAATACCCATCTAATCCAAGGAAACTATGAATCTCTATGATGGAAGTAGGTTGAGGCCAGTCACAAACTATCTTAGATGGATCGACACTAATACTAACACTGGCACCTGACACCATATGGCCTCGAAAAAAGATAAAAGTTTAGAAAAAACTCACACTTTGAGAACTTAGCATAAAGTCTCTGAATCCTCAAGGTATGCAACACAACTCTTAGGTGCTCCTCATGCTTGGCTCGACTCCTCAAGTAAACCAATATATCACCTATGAAACCACGATTCATCAAGTCCATGAAGGCTTCAGGGGAATTAGTCAGCCCAAATGACATAACTAAGAACTCATAATGCCTATATCTTATCCAAAAAACTGTCTTGGGGACATCCTCGACCTGAATCCTCAATTGGTGGTTGTTAGACCTCAAATGAATCTTAGTGAACACGTGGCTCCCTGAAGATGATCAAACAAATTGTCAATACACGGCAGAGGATACTTATTCTTAATAGTTACCTTGTTTAACCTCCTATAATCGATACACATCCACAGAAAGCTATCCTTTTTCTTTACAAACAACACCGAGAAACCCCACGACGACACACTAGGATGGATGAAACCCTTTTTAAGAAAATTCAGCAACTGAGCACTTAACTCATGAAGCTCATCTAGTGCTATATGATATGAAGGAATAGAAATAGGCCTGGTGCCTGACTCAACCTTGATAGCAAAGTCTATATCATGCTCTGGTGGGAGGCTAGGAATATCAGCAGGAAAAATATCGACAAACTCACTAACAACCAGCACAAACTCAGGGGAAGAGGACTCAACACTGCATCTCTAACATGGTCCAAATAAGGATAGAAACCTCGAGCAACAATCTAGGGGCCCAAAAACAAGAAATGAACTGGATAGAAGAACTACTCATAGGGCCGCACCGCACTATAGAGGGTACACTAGACAAAGAAAGGGTCACAGTCTTGGCATAACAATCCAGGAATGCATGATAGGGAGATAACCAGTCCATGCCTAAAATCACATAAAAATCTAGAATATATATCTTACTCAAGTCCACCAAGTGTCGTGACCCTAAAAGTCATTGGACACGATCTATATACCTGATCCATAACTAGTCTTGTGCCTACCAAGGTAGATACACTCAAGGGTATAGGCAGCTGCTCATTAACAACACCCAACCGCAAAGCAAAATAAATAGATATGTATGACAAAGTAAGACTCGAATAAAATAATATCAATGTAGAATAAATAAAAACATTCAATGTACCAGTGATAAACGTGCTGAATGCCTCAATATTTGCCCTATCAGGAGTGGCATAAAACTGGTACTGACCCCCATGCTATTGTGCACCCAACCCCTGCCTCTTCCTCCGGCTCCTGACCTCCTTCCCTATCTCCATAAATGGCTAGTGGACCACCTCTAATCGGTGGCACTGCCTGTAATGGTTGAACAAGTAACACTAGGGACAATCTCAGGCAAAGTAACCCTGATCTCTAATTTTAAAACACCCCTCAGTAGATCGATCTCTAGGTACCCTTAGGTAGTATCTGACATAATGACCCCTCTCCCCCACACTCATAGCAAGTATCCCCAGTCCTTTCCTAACCATGGGATCCCTTGGCATGGCCCCACAAACCTAAAACCAATCCCTTGGTGGGCTAGCTTCTCTACCCACAACCGAAGACTTGAAGAGAGGCCTAATACTACCCGTATACTGGGCCCTCCATAAAAAATCTTGACACCCTGGATGGTCTCTAACAACTCACCCTGATGGCACATCCTCTTTTAGCTTCCCCCTTGGTCCTGGCAAGCCAAAGCCTCCATGCTGTGGGAATGGTCCGCCATATCCCAAAATGACTTCTACAAAACTAGTAGCAACTCAATATAGCCCCACAAATCTAACCTTAGCCCATGAACAAAGCGGTGAATCTGCTCCTCCTTAGAAAAAAATAGGTCACCAGCATGTCTGGACAAGTCAATAAAATGGGCCTCATACTAAAAAATCAACATGGAGCCCTGACACAAACACTCAAACTGAGCCCTTAAGGCCTCAAAGACGTTCCCAGGCACATACTATGCTATAAAAACCTCCCTAAATTACCACCAAGTCATTGGGGGCTAACCCTAGTGGCGCCCTTTAGTAGATAGGAGGTAAAATCTACCCCATCTCAGTCTAGTAGCTCCAATGTCCGCAGGCGCTTCTCACATACCATAATAAACTCATGGGGGTCCTGGCCCTGTGCTCCTGAGAACCTGGAGGGGGTGATCTGCAGAAAATGGTTTAGCATCTTCTGTAACTCAAAAGAGAAGTAAAGTAGGAGAGCGTGCTGGTGCAAGAGCGGTGGAAGTTGCCTAAAATGATACAGTCGGCAGTGGTGGTGGTGGTGTTGGGACTACAAACACTGGATGAGATGGTACACCCTGTGCCACTCCATGAGCATATTACTATGACCTGTATGCCGTTGTACTCTCTAACATTTAAAGCATCTGTCATAATAGGTCTCTGTACGTGGAAGGTGGTGGTTGAGCAAGCTATGGAAGTGGCGTTGGAGGTACTTCTTACTGTGAACTAGCCGGGGCAATAGAGACCGCTAGAGTATCCTCCCCTACTCCCTCCTGGCTGACTGTGGGAGGTCCAAATCAATGGAACATCCTCTAGTATGAACCATCTATGCAATAGTGGAGCCAAAGTTAGTTCTCAGAAATTGTACAAATATCAAACAAACAATATAATTCAAAAGCCAATAATGTTTCCTATGGTCCTTGTAGCCTCCCAAAGATCAAATGTGGATGTCTACGCACCAATCCCCAGGACTCTACTTGGTACTTGCACCAATACTAGAGAGACTGGTGAACCTAAGCTCTGATACCACTCTGTCACGACGCAAAATTTAGGTCATGATGACCTCTACAACCTCCAGTAGACAAGTCTAATCGCAGCTCGGAGCTACACACAATGGGCTATGTACTCTCGAATCATCCAACATAAATAAAAGCATAAGCAAATATACATAAAAGAGAAAATAGAAGAAATACATATATAACCCAAATCCCAAAACCTAGTTTCAATGACACATGGAGCTACTATACAGAGTATCCCAAAGATAAATATATACAAAGCAATCCCTAAAAAACTAATACTACACAGGGCCTGCTATAGACAAAATAAAGTAGGCAGGAAATCAAGGAAACCACGTCGGCTTAAATTGCAAAGCTTACCATAATCTCTGCAACCAGCTGTATCTATTTCGAATGATCTCGGTGCCTCTGATAACTCCTACCAGTATCTGCACCATAAAAAGGTACAAAATTGCATCATGAGTACCACACAAGGTACCTAGTAGGCATCATAGTCCGATCGGACTAAAATAAAGTACAAGTAAAAAAGCAAGGAAGTAGTAGGAAAATGGTAAAACTAGTAGATATGCGGAAAGATAAGATACCAGAATGCAATACCATGAACAAAGTATAAGTACATACATACAGGGAACAATAACATGGTAGACACATACAAAAAGTTACCACTATTAAAAACAAAAAATCGAAGTGAGGGAACATACTTGCGTCAAGCTGAGCGAAGACCCAACTTACCATATGTCCATATATAAATATATATATACGCCATGAATAAAGGACTGAATGGTAATATAAATCTAAGTAAGGAATAAAAAGTAAACACACAAAACCTACCTGGCGCCCCATCCCCTTGGCAAGTACAAACAACACAACAAAATCCACCATGACTCCCCCCTTAAGCCCGGTGAGCACAGTTAATACAAAAGTAATACGAGGGGTTGCAAGAAAGTAACTATGAGTCAAGCCTGTCATGCCCTAGGCCTCCCTCTTATTGTCATATCTTTGAGAATTACGCCCTTTCCAGTACCACTCTCAGGGTCTAAGCCTTACTAATGCCAAACTTTAAGGTGTATGGCCGACATATGCCACACTTGGGGTCCGTGGCTCGGAAGACTGCGCCTCAAACTGATGAGTATGGTAAATGCCCCATGAGTACCTATATTAGGAATATGTGCCTCAACAGTGCCATAATCAGGGGTCT
>JBDJHY010333414.1:6834-18960 GCA_039654485.1 Withania somnifera | reverse complement strand
TGACTACGTAGTTTGAAAAGTCTGCATAAATGTTTCGTTTTTGTGCTCCACGTTTGAAAAGAAGAGTTAGGTGCTGTAGTCATGATGAACACTGTTTAGCTTGCAGTGTGGTTTTTATAATTAGATTTTCTTAATTATATATCATACCTTGGACATTTATACTCATTTTTTCAAGTAAAAAGGGGATATGTTTGAGTATATCATCAAGTATTGTTTATAAAAACAATTCATTAATTTTAATTAACTAAATCATGATTCACCTTAGATTTTGAAGGTTACGAACCCAAAATGGGGGGTTTTTTGACATGAACTCGAAAATAGATAAACCTTGATTTTGAGCTACAAAATGGAATGGATTTTTGATAAAATATGATAATTAGATTCCAAATGGATTTTTGATAAAATATGATAATTAGATTCCCCAAGTATTGGGTAACATGTTTTATTAATAAAATTTTGAATTTTGATATCGTGGGCTTGGGGCAAAATTTTGATAAAGTGCTCAAAACCAACATATGGGTATTGAATTTAGTTATCTGTTGTTTGTAATGTGATATTGAATAGATTTTTCTTGTGTGAAGGCTTTACGGAAGGGCAAGGCTCACGATTTTTATGCTTTACCCCACTTTAAGGCAAGTTGATGTTTTATTTTTTTCTATAAAGTGTTAGTGCAAATTCTTGATTACTTGATTGTAGTGGAAAGTAATGGGACCATTTGGGATAGTAATTGAATGTGAAATGATAAGTATTAATTTGATTACTAGTATTAAATTTACGGGGTTAAAATGAGAATTTTTCTATAATGCGATTCTTGTGAACTTTTTTGAATGGTATACTTGATCTTGGTAATGGTTATACTTGATTTGACCTTCATGAGTTAATTGATACCTTGAGTTAACACTTTCACTTGTATATGTTTTGGTTGATGATATTTTCCATTTAATTGGAATATTTTTCATAGTTGGAGCCATAACTTTACTTCTATATTGTTGATGCCCGAGATGATTTGATTGTGTGGTGTTGGATTTTTATAGACATTACCCCGAATGACTTGATAAATTTCTATAATAAAAAAATGTGATTCCATTGGAGGCTAAAATGATATAAATGAACTATGGAACAATACCCTTGATTAGGTTTGTAAGTTGCCTTGAATTGGCTAATTTAGTTTTAAAATGTCATTATAATGAAGGATTTAGGGCATAGATATATGCTTGTTATTGATATTGCCCTTGATGAATTGTTGACACCAAGAGAACCTAAGCATTATTGTGATGCCCATTGAGGCTAATTCAATGATTAAAAGAGATACTTGATAATGATTTCCTAAAACAGGTCGATATACTTTAACCTTGATATGAAATAGCCACCTCATATCAATTTCTTTAAGGAATTGATTATACTTAAATAACTTGATCATATTGATATAGTCGTTGTGGTAACATGTTTAAAACATGTTTATTCTTTTATTTATTGAACCATTCAGATATTCGAGTCCGAGTGACTTGTTCATGATAGTATAGTTCTCGAGCGAGTATATCTCTGGTACGGGTGCATGGATTAGATAGCCTACATGGATCCTGGAAAATAATGTGCATAGATATTGTAGAAAGTGTGTATTATGGGTGTACATGGCTTAGCCATCCCGGATGGGTCCTGGTATGTGATGTGTATATATGCCAGCAGGAGCGCACATAGGACAGACATGTATTGGACCACTTCATATTGCATTGCATTCATTATTTTATTTGAATTGACTATTTGTTCATATTTTTTCGTTCACCGATTTTTATCTAATTACTTGGTATTTCTTGATACATGTCGATGACTTGAGATTATATGGACATTCGGTGATTACGTGTTTATTTACCGAGGGATTGTACTTACATGGAAAACCAGTGTTGTCTTGAGACCACTTGATATTTGGGTTTTATTCTAAACTTGTTCATCTTGTTGTTATTTTTTACCAAGTGTGTTAACTCGTTCACACCCTCTCTTGTCCTTAATTGGAGTGATAACTTGATCACTTTGTTAATAGCCTAATATGTTAACTTGTTCACTTTACTTCCTTCTATGACTTTAAATGTGGTAACTTGCTTGCTCGTTGATATTTATTTTTGTAACCTATTCATAACATGATTTCTATTTGTACCTTTATAATATTAGGGACTTGTGGAGGACTTTGGATTATATACTTGATTCTTATCGTGAAGGTGATATTAGGTGAAAAAGAGAAAATAACCAAAGGTTATGTATGGCATTGAGACTTTTGGAAGATGTTTTGGGTTGTCACATAGATTATAAACTATTATTAGGCTGCTGTATATAAACTATATGCAAGTAATAGTATAAAGGGAATGGTGTCAAGGGTTCCACATATACTTTATAGTTAGAAAAGCTGAGGATGCTACTGAGTACTATCGTTTTGGTACTCACTCCTTGCTTTTCTGCACTTTTGTGCAGGTTTAGGGTCTAGGACTTTGTGAACATATTGGCTACACTCCCATGGCATCCTTACAGAATTTGGAGATAACTTACCGTCTCATCCCTAGTTATCGAAGAGCTCTCTTTTTCTTTGTTTAGGTATGATGTATTTACTTTCTAAAGTATATTTCAAGACTATGTATTACTATATAAACTTCAATAGTGGCTTAAATATAGTGGCCGCCTAGTTTTAGTAATATAGTATGGTTTTCTGCTTTAAATTTTGTATATTATTTATTATTTATAGTTATTTTATACACTCACATTGGTTGTTACTTTTCATAATTTTGGCTGACCTATCATGGAAAGAGACATATAGGTGCCACCACGACTGGATTTTAAGAAGTGAAATCTGGTGCCTGAGCTCTAGGTTTGTAGGTCCCACTGTATACAAGGCAAGTTTAGTAGAGTCATACGTATTGATGCAAATACGTCCTTTACTTATCCCATGTTGGCTAAGAAACCCTACAAAATATCCTTTCATTCTTTCATTCCTTCTAGCATGTTTGGTTCACATGTGTTGATTCCTTACATTCTTTGCTCGACAAATTGTGAGGACCAAGTGTAGGGCCAGTGGCAGTACTAGGGGATCATACCCAGTTAGAGTTCTTAGGGAATTAAAGAGTGTGGCATAGGGTAGTATGTTGCAGGGTTTACAAGCCAGAGTGAGGATCAATATGCTAAAGGAAAGAGCCATACCGATGATTCCTAAACAGGTGGAACAAACAATAGTAGTCCCAGTTCAAGTAGGTCAGCCACCCATGGTTTAGATTTTAGCGGGACAGCAGCCTGTAGTTCAAAGACATGTGGGACAGTCACCAATTGCATATAGGATTTAGAAGTTTCTCATAGAGGTGTTGTTACTACAAGTATATTCCTTTCTAAGGTGTCAAATGCATAACAAAAAAGGAATGAAATGGTTTCTTAAGATAGACCTACCCCAGTTTTAGTATGGTTAGGGTGTAGATCCTTCTGAGCTCCTGAAATTATGTCATGACTTGCTACATAGTGATGGGATGGTTTATACTCATGGTGTTGATTATAGCATACTACCGCTTAGGGGGATAACAAGGTAGTGGTGGCACTTCTACATTGGTTCTGGACCCGATGACTACCCTCCAATGACTTAGGATATGTTTTCTCGATCTTTTATGGATAAGTATATGTCTCATAGCGTGAGTGATGGATTTTGCTGCAAGTTTAATGGGTTAGAGAGGGGGGGTATGATAGCGGATGAGTATGTGTACCATTTCAATGAGTTTCCTATACATGCCTTGGTTACCTTGCCTAATGAACTGGAGAAGATAGCTAGATTTATGAGGGGGTTGATCACTCCTCTCTATATCTTAGTATTTACCTCCTCCCTAATGGAGGTATCTACCTTACAGAGTGTGATTAACATAGATAGAGGGTTTCAGAAGTTGCATATGCACAAGGTCAGTGATAGCGGGGGCAATGATCCTTCTCAACACCATAGACATTTCCATCATCGTGTCTCGCATCGGGTAGCATTATAGGTTTCTGACCCTAGTCAGACTGTTCAGAGTGCATCTAGACTAGTACAAAATTCTCCTAAAAACCTTTAGTTCCTAAATATTTTTACAAATATAGTGACTCGGGACATATTATAAGGCATTGTCCTCAGCGGGTACCAAGGGTGACACTATTGGCTTCTCAGGGTTTCCATGCTCTAGCTATAGTGCCTACACCCTTGGTTAGAGGTTGAGGGGACATGTAGTTAGGTAGGGTTTAATATCAGAATGAAAAAGTAGTTGAGTCATTCCATAGTCCAACACAGTGGTGGCCTTTTGTAGTGTTATACATTTCCATGTCATCTTGAGATAGAAGTACAGACGCAGTTACTACAAATATGGTTGCACGCTTCCCTCGACTAACTTTATGTATTTAATTTAGGACCTACTATCTCATATGTATCAACAAATCATACACTTGGTATTGTTATCATGTTCAACATCTACTTATAGATATTTGTGTATCTTCCTAGGGAGTCACTACCCTAGTATTGGGTACTTATACTCTATTAGGTCATGGTGAGTGGGTAAACTCGACCTTCGTATGTGTGTTGTTGAGTGAGATGATAGTGTCTTGGCGATCATATATTAGACTTGTCTTCAGGCATTCGTAATTGGTCTATGGTTAGAGAGTTGGGGTAATAGATCTGATGTGTGTGAAGCTATGAGAATGGGTCACTCAGACCGTAAGGGACACCTCAATGGTTGACTTTATGGGTTTTGATTCATTGGTATTTCTGTGTGTGAAGAGATCAGGAAATTTACTAGTTACTTTCTTTCTAAATGACAGACGAAATGTTAGATATTCTAATTTTACCATCAGTGGTAGCTGTATTCATTGGGTTTTGTATGTATGACTTCAGGCTATAAGGTCATGGTTAGGTTGTGAGACAGTTTACTTGCTGGGTTGGATATGTGGTATCCATTGGGGTTATGGTTATATGCAGGCTCTTTCTATGGATTATATCTTCCCTGGTTCTCATAGTTGATTCATAGTTGTTTATTAATTACATTGATTTTTTCGATTGCCTTGGAAGGGCTCGATGTAGGAAATAGTCTATGTGATAAGGTATTATCACAAATGTCATTGCCTTCGAGCATCACTAGGTTTCTACGGACTTGAATGGGTTCAACATATTCATGGTAATAGGGAAATACAAATGGTGTTTGTCATTTCTCTCAGTGTTCGATATGGCATTGGTATGTCATGGAATGAGTTTGTTATTGGTTGACTGTGGTTTTACTTTCCTCAATGTGTTAGTAGACTCCATGCCTGGTCTGGTGTGATGCACAACCATTCTTTGGTTTACAGTTGTTCTACTACTTAATGTGTGGAATCTTAGTAGGGGATTGGGTGAACCAATCCTGTGACATGATGCTAAGGATAAGTGATTGAGTGGCATTGTTCCTTTCGAGCACTAGACTTGATGTGGTAGTGGGATTTTAACGGGCATTCTGGAAATTTGTGAGAGGTAAATCATAAAGGTCTATGTTGGCATTGACAGTGTTGTAGGATCACTTCTTAGTTAGACTTCTCACATCATTCTTTGGCTCCTGACTGGATCAGCTTTAGGAGATTTTTGGGCTTGACGGATTGAATCAGCTGTTGTTGCTATCTCTAGTGTATGGGACTAAAGGTAAACTTGAGGTGATGCTCAGTATTCAGTTAGATATTGTTCTCAGTGGTCATGTTTCACAAATTTCATTGTGATTTCTACTTCAATCTACGCATAGGTCATTCAATTTTAACAGGCCATTTTATGGGTTTATGGTTGAGTTTCAATTTTGTCTTGGTATAAGTTTTGGTAATTAGAAATTCTAGTTGAGGTTATAATTCAAGTCCATCCAATGATAGAGTAGTGGTTTAGAGGTTTTGAGCTCAGTTTGGGTTTATGGAGTAACCTCGTTTATCTTGGCATCTTTATGGTATTTGAAGTACACTAGTTTTCGGGATGTGTGATTGCGAGTGATGTGTTTATTATCAGTTGTGTTCCAAAAATTTAGAATTGTGTTGTATTGTGGTAGTTCACATGAGAAACAAAAAAAAGGCTTTGCGAGTTACGCTTCCGATCCTAGGTCGAGTCAACACTTTATTCTTCCCTTATATTTGAGGAAGAATATGGTTTTTCGTAATAGATGTGGTATGATCTAAAATGTCATTTTCTATTTTTTGGGTATTCTTACTATTTTACCTTCCTATGGTCTCGTTATATTAAACTAAGTGTGATTCTATGGTTAGTATTGTAATGGGATGAGTTTCAACATATTGTTTTGAAAATTTTGAGTTTAAATCTCCTAAGTGTGAAATATGGAACTTTAAGGGTCATCTAGAGTTTGGTACCTCGTATCATAAATCCATCAGTTCTATCAGCAATCGAATGTCAAGTTTGGTCAAGTAGCCCCTTTATTTTCAGTTTTATCCCACTCGTGTTGATTTTGAGGAGTTTAACGGAATAAAGTTAAGTTTAAAAGGAAATGGTTTACTTTAGTCGACATTCAGTCTTAAAGTACTTGTACTGGAAATACGATAGTTTTGTTGGATTGGGGAGGTGGAATTTGAGCTAGAAACTAGTGTACTTCCAATACCTCCAAGATAGGCCTGGAGGGCATTTTTGTATTTTTGTAAGATTTAAGAGTTTTTATGCCTTAAACGAGTATCGGGTCACAGAGACCTCATACACATCATTTGAGGGTTCTTTTGAGTCTGAAACATAGAAATAAGTAGGGCTAACTATATGGTTCATTTGGTTGGACTTCCAAATGAATCCGGACGGCCCATTCAAAGTTATTAGGCTTCTTGTGTTATTGTTGTTTCTGCTATTAGTGTCACTCCCATATGACCTTCGCGACACATGGGTCGCATTCCTGAAGGATCTTGACTTCTATGCACTGCGATCGTGGTCTAGGATAATGCTATTACGATGTTTTGTTCTTTTTTTCTCTACTTTCGTGACCCAACATCCACATTCATGAAAAAGAGTCTATGTGGTCCATCGCATTCACAAGGAGGGGTCATGACCGTGATGAGCACTATTCATCTAGCAGTGTAGTTTTTGAAACCCGTTTTGCTTCATTGATTATCATACCTGGGCATATTCTACTCAGTTTAGTAAGAACTAAAGAGGATATTTTTGAGTATATGATTAGGTAGTGTTTCTAAACACAAATTCATTGATTTTCGTTAACAAAATCATGATGTAACCTTAGAATTTGAACCAAAAGATATTTTTTACATGAACCCAAAAAATGGGTAAACCTTAATTTTGAGCAACGAAATGGGAAAAAAATGTGATAATTATATTCCTAAGTATCGGGTAACATGTTTTTGCAATTAAAATTAGATTTTGATACTGTGAACCCGAGGCGTAATTTTTATCAAAGTGTTTCATACCAATATATGGGTATTATTTATGGTTATTTCTTGTGTGTAATGTGATATTCAATAGATTTTGCTCATGTGAAGGCTATGTTGAATGACAAGTCTCACTATTTGTAGACTTTTTTTAATGGTTTTTCTATTAAGTATTGGTGCAAATTCTTGATTAGTTAATTTTAATGGGAATGAATGAGAAAATTTGGGATAGTCATTAAATGTGAAATAATAAGTATTAATTTGATTACTAATATCAAACTTACGGGGCTTAGCTAGCCTCCATGGGTCCTAGAGTCTGACGTGTATAGATATGCCACCAAGTGTGTACTAAGGGCATACATGGCTTAGCTAGCCCCCATAGCCCCTGGTCTGTGACATGTATCTATGCCAGAAGGAGTGTACATAGGACAGACATGCATTGGGCCAATTCATATAGCATTGATTTCATTTGATATGTTGCATTGACTATCTATTAGTATGGGCTACTTCACTAATTGTTGTCTAATTACTTCAGTTTTCTTGATACATGTCGATGACTTGAGATTATTTTGGCATATGGTGATTACTTGGTCATTGTTTGAGGCTTGTAATTACTTTGTGAACTAGTGTTTTCTGGGGATCACTTGATATTTAGATGGTATTTAAACTTGTTCACCTTATTGTTTTTTTTTTTTCATGCGTGGTCACTTTCTCACTTTGTTAAAATCCTATCGTTGTAACTAGTTCATTTTATGTCCATCTATGACTTAAAATGTGGTAAGTTGCTCACCAGTTGAATTTGTTATGGTAACATGTTCATAATGTGATTTCTATTTAAAATCTTATCATATCAAGGACTTGTGAAGGACTTGGGTTTATAGATACTTGATTGACATCTTGGAGGTGATATTAGGTTAAAAAGGGAAAATAACCTGAATGTATGCTATTGTGACTGTTAGAAGAAGCTTTAGGTTGTTGTATAGATTATAAATTGTTGATGGGCTACTGTATATAAATTTTTTATGGTAGTAATATTGGATGGTTGGTAGGCTATCATAGGTTCCACTTATCTTTATAGTTAGCTAATCCGAGGATGCTACTGAGTATCGTGGTTCTTGTACTCAGTCTTTTCTTTTGTACACTCTTGTGCAAGTTTAGGTCCTAGGACTTCATGATCTAATCCGCTAAAGTCCCAGGGCATCCTTAGAGCTTTTAAAGGTAGTTGACCGTCTCATCCTTAGTCATGGAAGAGCTTCCTTTTGTTTTCTTTTAGTTATGATGTGTTTAATTTCTAAAGGTTATTTTGAGCTCCCTTTTACTTTCTTTTAGTTACGATGTCTTTACATTCTATTGGCCATTTAGAGACTATGTTTTGGTATACAAACTACGGTAGTGTCTTGTATACGATGACAACCTGATTTTGGGAATATAGTTTCATTTTTCACTTTAAAATCTATATATTCTTTATTATTTATAGTTAATTTCCATATTGGTTGTTCTTTTTCATTAGTTTGTACGACCTACCATGGAGGGAAAGATAGGTGCCATCATATCCAAATTTCGAGCATGACAGACAGCCACCTATTGCACACAGGGTAGATGAGCTTCAGATTCAAGGTGTTTGACATATAAGTATGATTGTTGCTAAGATGTGTAATGATCTACAAAAGAGGTATGAGAGGTTCCGTAAGATATGCCCACCTCATTTTCATGGTGGATAAGACGAGGACAATTCGAGTTTCTCACTCCGATTTATGAGATACTCCATAGTATGGGGATGGTAAATTCACATGAGGTATACTAAATAGTGTAATATCTACAAGAGCAATCCAGACAGTGGTGACATTATTACTTTGACTCTAGACCTGCTGCATCTCTTTTTATAAATTGGGAGATATTTTCCAAAGATTTTATGGATAGGTATGTGTATTGTAGTATGAGGGATAGACTGCGTCAGTAGTTTTATGAGTTTAGACATAAGGGTATGTAAGTTGATAATTATGTATCTAGATATTTTTAGCTTTCTAATTATGCTCTGGC
Source organism: Withania somnifera (assembly GCA_039654485.1). Classification (NCBI taxonomy): domain Eukaryota; kingdom Viridiplantae; phylum Streptophyta; class Magnoliopsida; order Solanales; family Solanaceae; genus Withania; species Withania somnifera. The sequence continues at coordinate 9,552 of JBDJHY010333414.1, read as the reverse complement.
TATCTTACCAGATGACCAGGAGAAGATAGATAGGTTCATGAGAAGTTTGATCTCTTCTATTCAGACATTGCTATTCATAGAGTCTCACATTCCAAGTACTCTTCACATTATAATTATAGAAATAAGGTTTTTTGAGCAGTTGATTGGGGCATTCTGGTGACAGCACGACCAAGAGGTCATGTCCTTATGGTCACTTTTCTGGTGCCTCATCTAGAGGCAGGGGTCTCCCTTTATCTTAGTGGTCACTTTCATTGTCGGGTTCCTTTTCATGCATCTATGCAGGCCTTGGGTAATAGTTAGATAGTTTAGATAACCTCCAGTCCGGCTCAGAGTTCATATAATTTTCATAAGAGGGTTTTAGGCTGAGGTGTCTACATAGGGTTTTAGGGTTCATCTAAAAAATTTTAAGCTCCTTAGTCTTCTTTTGAGTGAGGGGATCGATGATATTTTCGGAGGAATTGTCCCCATCAATTGAGGAATGATTTTTAGTAGACTTCTCAGAATCCTCGAGCTCTGGCTAGAGCACCAACACCTTAAGGTAGAGGTAAGGGAGCTGAATAGATGGGTAGAAGTGCATCGACTAGAAATGGTGCAAAGCAGATAGTAAGGTATGGGTGTCATGCTCCCATTTACCCCAAAGGTGGGTGCTCACAATGATATTTTTTCTTGGGAGGCCTGAGACTCAGTCTAATGATGCTGTGATTACTTATATTCTCCCAGTTTTCTCTAGGCCTACTTAAGTGTTGTTTGATCTGGTGTCTACTCACTCCTATGTGTCTGCATATTTTTCTATTGGTTTTGACATATTATCTAAAGCATTTCATACCCCTCTCATATGTCTACATATGTGGGAGATTCTATAGTGGTGGACTGGGTGTACCAATCCCGTCTAGTAGTTTTTTGGGGTATAAGACTTGGGTAGACATGATCTTACTTGATGTTGTAGACTTTGATGTCATTTTGGGTATGAATTGTCTTACTACTTATCATGTATTTTAGATTTTCATGCCAAGACTGTTACATTGTGAATGACTGGTATTCTGAGGGTTTAGTGGAAGATTATGTGTGGGTCATATCCTCATAGAGTTATCTTTTTTCTTCATGCTGGGAGGTTGATTGGGAAGGGGTGTATTTATTATTTGGCTTTTTTGTGAGATGATAGTATTGATCCTCTTTCCTTGCAGTCGGTTCATGTGGTTAGAGAGTTTGTTTATGTGTTTTTGATAGATCTTCCTGGTGTTCCTCCTGATAGGGATGTTGATTTTTGTATTCATTTGGAGATGGACACCAATACCATTTCTATTCCTCCTTGGCGTATGGATCTTAGGAAGTTGAAATAGTTAAAAAATAGTTATAGGATTTCCTTAGCAATGGTTTTATTTGTCCTAGTTTGTCACCATTGGGTGCATAGTCGTTTTTTTGGAAGAAGAAAGATAGGTCCATGTGTATGTGCATTAATTATAGATAATTTAAAAAAGTGAACATGAATAGCAAGTATCCCTTGCCTCACATTGATGATTTGTTCTACTAACTTCTCTAAGATTGAATTGGGGTCGAGGAACCATTAGTTAAGGATTAGATCTTCGGATATTCTGAATATGGATTTTTTGTACCATATATAGGCATTATTTGTTTTTGGTGATGTATTTTGGGCTTACTAATGCCCTAGATATAGTTATGGAGTTGATGAATAGAGTATTCTATTCCTATTTGGATTCTTTTGTAATTGTGTTCATTGATGATATCTTGGTTTACTCAAAGAGTGAGGCTGACCATGTTCAACATTTGAGGATTATACTTTAGAGGTTGCAAAATGAGAAGCTACATGCAAAGTTCTCAAAGTTCTAGTTTATTTGAGGTCGGTGACATTCCTGGGACACGTGGTATCCAATGAGGGTATTATGGTCGATCCATCTAAGATTGTACCGGCCCATCATTCGATAGGGGCCTACATTACCAACTAAGATTAGGAGCTTTGTTGGTTTGGCTACCTAATATATGAGGTTTGTCCAGCGTTTTTTATCTATTGCCTCTCCCTTGACTAGACCGACATAGTAAATATGCCTTTTCAGTGGTATGATGAGAGCGAGGAGAGTTTTTAAAAGCTCAAATCATTGTTGATATCAGCTCCTATTCTTATTTAGCCCATGGAGAGTAAAGGTTTCACTGTTTATTATGACACCCCATTTGTTGGTTTGGGTGCAGTATTAATGCAGAAGGGTAAGGTAGTAGATTATGCTTTGAAACAGTTGAAGTACATGAGAAGAACTACCCCAATTATGACTTAGAGTTAGAAGCGATGGTATTTGTTTTAAAGTTATAAAGACATTACTTATATGGAGTGTATTCTGAGGTATTCCCTGACCATATGAGCCTTCAGTACGATTCAGTAAGAAGGACCTTATCGGAGGCATCATCGTTAGTTAGAGTTGCTTAAGGATTACAACATCACAATTTGTTTAAGTTGGGCAAGGACAACATGGTGGTGGATGCCCTTAGTCAAAAATCCTTGAGCATGGGTAGCTTGGCTTGTATTCGGAATGAGGAGCTACCTTTGGCTAGAGATGTTCAAAGTCTTGACAACAACTTAGTTGGACTAAAGATTTTGGATGGCAGTGGTGTGCTCACATAGGTAGAGGAATATTATTTATTAATAGAGAAGATCTGCACCGCTAAGCTTAATGATGTTATGTTAAGGATCATTCGTGATAGCTGTTA
>JBDJHY010333306.1:0-16345 GCA_039654485.1 Withania somnifera | reverse complement strand
TTAGAAGATTAGTTCATCCAGGTCCTGACCTAGCCGAGCTCATTTAAAGTACTCAGTTGGAATTATAGAATCTAGGCCAAGGTTTGACCTTAGTCAATATTTTACCAAAATGATCTCAGATAAAAATTTTATCTGCACTATTGAGTTTAGAATGTCGCTTTGATAAAGGTAGCATATTTGGTTTGTACTCATCGGGTTCTGAAATCATTCAAAGTTTGAAATCTTGGTTGAATTGTTGTCAGCTGGTGTGCCAAATCTATTCTTTGTGATTGCTATGTGTCCTTCGTGATCGTAATGCATTTCCATGCAATTGTCTCCCGATCGCTATCTTCTCATCGCTATAGCAACACCCAGTCATACGATCACAATGGACAATAATCCAGTGCTTCTTGATCGCGAGCCTATGGCACGCGATCGTGTGATACAACCCCATTGTAGATATAAATACCCCAAAAACTCATTTTTCATCCATTTTCTCTATTTCTTTCACCTTCCAACTCAAATCCTCCAAAGATAAACCTTGGGGTTTTGCATGTGGCCTTGGGTAAGGTTGGAAATCATATTTTTTTCAACTTTTCTTCAATTATTGGTATGTTTTCACTCTAATTTTATTGAAATTCATACATAACTTCCCAAAATTCACCAAATTCTTTCTCACTTTATTTAATTTATTTTTATCTCATTCTTAGCTCGTCTTTACTCCAGATTTTGGGTATAATTCCCTTAAGATGTGAGGAATATTTTATACCTCTTATTTAGAATTTCGGGTTACCAGTCCCATAGGACATTTTGACTTAGATTTTTCCATTGGCTTTAATTAGAACTTTATGGGTATCATTTGACTCCTATTGACATGTAGATTATGAATTTGCTAGTTTCGTGATTTTTCTGGCTTATTTGGAGCATTTTGAAGCTGATTGAGCTACTTTCTCAGTATTTGCAAGTATGTTCTTCGGACGTCAGGTAGGCCTATGGATTAAAAATCTTGGTCTAAGTTTATGTTTTAAATAATATTACCAATTAGCGTCCTTGGGTTGGGAATTTTAGGATTGGTACCCATGACCCTTTTAGTTTATTTAGTCCAATTCTTGATTTTCATTTCGATAGTATATGATCATGGATTCCTCCGTGACCATGAGTGATCTTTATTGACTCTGAAATATATATGGTGGGATTATTGAAAATGTTCATCTTATGACTAGTTATGATTGTTGTAGTGGTATTGATCTTGTGCAAGGCTAATAGGACCATCTATGACCTAGTTCTTATGATTGTACATGTCATCATCATGAAATATAATTTTTTATGCATTAGTTTCTACTATTTTATTGCTAAGGGCCTAGTATCATTAGTTTGAAATTTTCCATGGCCTTGGACCTTATACGAATATTAATGACTGGCACTACCATGAGATTTTGGTAAATGAAAGTTGATCACATAGATTATGATATTATGGTTAATATCATCATGAAACTGGTTTACAAATCGGGCTTTTGAAAATGATTTTTTAAGGGTTTTAGACACTATTATTGATTAGGCACCCGGTACTTGTATTTCCTACTTGTTTAGTTCAGGCTTTAAACTTAGGACTAGGTAATATAACTTTGTGAGTACTTACATCTTCCGCCCTATATCGAAAGCTGAGTATTATCCATTACCTTATTTTAGTCTAGATGTAGTTGGGCAAAGATGTTGATTTTTGATTCGTTTTAGACCTAGACATAGTTGGGAACATGCATTGAGACCCTGAGATACTTTAGACATGAGATAATTTTGGTTTATGAGATTCTAATATGAGATAGTATGTGGTTGTGGCCTCCAGACTCTAACATTTTGAGATTATGGAAAAAACAAAATTGGGGTATACTAGTTGCAGCCTCCCATGGGTATAGGGGTTGCGGCCTTCCAAGGATCCTGCCTACTAGACCTATGGGTACCGGAGGAGGAGCATACAGTATTATAAAGACACTTGATACCATTGCATCATGTCGGCATTACTTTCCGCACATGTTTTCTTGGATGTAACTTTTGGTTTTTATGGGAGGCTAGCAGGTGAACTTAACTTGATTATACCTTCCTTGCTTTATGGGGGCTTGGTAAGGTTTTATATGTAGTTATTACTTATTATTTTAATGTTTTCTTCACTCATGGTAATCATTTTGTAGATACTTTTGAATGACCTTACCTAGTGAACTCTATATATGTGTGGGAATTAATGTAATTATATCTCTTCCCCATACTTTTAATGAGGTTAAGGGTACACCACCCTTCTTTATTTCCCCTACTTTGTGATTGTTACAAGGACTCGGGTACATCTTCACTTCTTTAATCTGGGTCTCTTATGTTATTTGTTGTTATCTAGATCCTTAGTTGTATTCCTTCTGTTTCTACCTTATCTGTAGCTAGACTTACTTGTCACTTACATATATTACTTGTCTTTCTGTGAATTTTTTCCTTTTTATCTGCTATTTACTGCTCTTATTTCTTTTATAGGATCTCATGGCCAATAATACCTACAAAGTACCTAATTTCTTCAAATATTTGTTACTCATACTACAGTTTTGCACCTCCTAGTGCAGATACTAGTACAATCTTTCAGCATTGATCGTGATCTCAAGCGCAATTTCTGAGCTTCGAGGTCGATGACAATACATGGAGAAAGAAACCTATTCTTATCTATCTGGTTTCTTTATATTCTGTTAATTTGCATTGTCGAGACAATTGTATCTATACTCTGAAACTATTGTATTTCCTTTCTTATGTTGTCTTAATGGCTCACTGTACCAATCTACCAAGTTTTGAGGTTATTTCTATTATGCTATGCGAACTTGTTTATTTCATACCTTCCTCTTTTGTTATTGTTTTTGTTAATATCTATTCATTGGGTGGTTCGCCTATGGTGATATATAGGTTACTTGATGACATTAGAAATTGGGTCTCTATAAAACTCAAACTAAATATGCTACCAACATGAAAAAAACATTCTGAACTCAATGGTGTAGACAAAATCTCAATCAAAAATCATTTTTGCAAAATGTTAACTAAAGTCAATCCTTGATTTTATTTTAAGATTGTAACTGAGAACACAAAATGATCTGGCTAGTCTGGGGCCCGAACAAACAATTCACCGAATCCAACCTTGATATTATGAAGCTTATGGAACAATAGGATTTTCAATTCGATACTTTGATCATTTAAAGTTGATTGAAGCCAAACTTTCAAACTCCAAAATACATAAAACACGTAAAATAAGATAAAAACACAACAGAGGCCTCCGAACATAAACCAAGAGTCTGACTAGGCCAATCCACATTCCGGAGCTACCAAAACTTTCAGAATTTTATTTTAAATTTTTTTCCAAGAAATGTGGACTGAAGTCAACAATTTCAAAAGCTAAGGCTCTAAAATAGGTAAACGGACATAACAACCAAACAGGAAACTAGGAACTAAGCCACCAGTACCAAGAATTCATAAATGATCGAGGGTCACTACAGAAATAAGATAAAAGAAAAGTAAGATAATGCAAAAATGGCCAGAAGGGTCATTACAATATCCAATACTAAAAAGACTTTTGTCCCCGAATATTAGAAGATTTAAGTACCTGAAGGCTCAAACAGTTGCAGATATTGTGCCCGCATCTCACTCTCGATCTCCCACGTAACCTTCTCAACTAGATGGCGCTTCCACTAAACTTTCACTACTGGAATCTCCCTAGTTCTCAATTTCCTCACATCTCTAGCCCAAATGGTCATGGTCTCCTCAACAAAGGTAAATTCCTCATCCAACTGAACTTTATCTACCCGAAGTACATAAGATTCATCAGGGATATACATCTCAACATAAACACATGGAAAATCGGATGCATAGATGAAAAAAATCAAAAGTAAGAATAATTCATAGGCAATATTGCAATGCATGATGGATCTCAAAAGGGACAATTTACCTAGGGCTAAGCTTTCCCCACTTCTAAAACCTTATCAGGCTTTTTATGAGTGTTACCTGCAAAAATATATAATCCCCAATGCTGAACTCCAAGGCATAATGTATACAATCCAAATAACATTTCTTCCTACTCTAGACTTCCCGAAGTCTATCCTCAGTCAAACAACCTATCTAAAGCATCCCGAAGTAAGTATTTACTCTAAGCCCTGCACCCAATCCATCAAACTAACCCACTATTGAGAAACACTGCCTATTATACAAAGCCTCAAAAGGTTCTATATGAATGCTCAAATAGTAGTTGTTATTATAAGCAAACTCAACCAAGGCTCTATTTTGATCCCATGAAGTACCAAATTGAGAACACAGGTTTGCAACATGTCCTATAGGACTTAAATGGTCCTCTTGGATTATCCATCCATATGTGGATGAAAAGTTATGCTGAGATAAACCTTTGTACCCATAACTTAATGAATAGCTCTCTAAAACTTATATGTAAACTGAGTACAACGGTTTGAAATTATTGAAATCGAAATACCAAGAAAACAAGCCACATTAGTGAGATAAATCTGGGCTAATTTCTTTACACTATAGGAAGTATGAACCAAAATAAAGTGCAGACTTAATCAACCAATCAACAAGCATCCAAACTAAATCATGATTTTGTAAACTACATGATAACCCTATATCAAAGTCCATAGTGATATATACCCACTTCCATTTAGGAATGGGAATCCTCTACATTAATCCACCATGTTTCTAATGCTCAAACTTGACCTACTAATAGTTCAAATATCGATATACACTCTGAAATATACCTCTTTTTACCACTCAACTAGTAAATCTATATCAAACCTTTATATATCTTAGTCGCACCAGGGTGGATGGAATATCTTAAACATTAGGCCTCACGAAGAATCAACTAATCAAATATCCACAAATACAATAATCAAACCTTAAACACCCTCTGAGTCTAGTGCAGCTTGGTGAAGCTCACCCCTCAACAATCACTCACTAATATTAATCAAATCCGAGTCCTTAAACTGATGTTGTCAAATTTGATCAACCAAAGTACAATGGGCCTCAACACTATTAAGAATATGACTAAATTTGATAAATCAAGTTTGACCAATCAGTTATCCAAGGACTAGATGTCCAAAGCTAACAGCCTTGCTAAAACTGAAAGTTCTGCCAAATTGCCTATCTCACTGATTTGCAACTCAAGGCATCTTCTACCATGTTTGCCTTTCCCTAATGATACAAAATAAATATATAATGCTCCTTTATTAACTCAATCCACCTATGTTGTCTTGAATTAAGTTCCTTATGATTCATGATTTACCCAAGACTACAATGATTAATGAAAATCTCACAATACATATTATATAAATAATATCTAAATCTTTAACACGAAGACTACTGCTGCCAGCTCTAAGTCATGAATGAGGTAGTTGCACTCATGAGTATTTAAATGTCAAAGTATAAGAAATCATACAACCGAACTGCATTAAAACATTCCAAACCAACATTAAAAGCATTATAATATATGAAGAAACTCTAAGCCTCAGTCGATAATGTCAACCTAGAGAGGTGTCGAAATGTCCTTAAGCCTTTGAAACCAAGACTCACACTCATCTTACTATTGGAAATTAACCTCTTTTATAGTCAATCTAGTCAATGGAACTATAATAGATAAAAAACCCTCTAAAAATCATCAATGTACCTACCTAACCCACCAAAATTGTGAACCACGATAGGAGTAGTTAGTCTAGGCCAATCATGAATAGTTGAAATATTCATAGGGTCCACCATGTTACCATCCTTAGACACCACATTCATAGGAATGCCATTGACTCAATACAAAAATCAGACTTTGAGAACTTTGCATATAACCGATGATCTCTCAGGCTTTGGAGCATCATTATCAACTTCTGCTCATGCTACTCTGTACTCTATGAGTATATCAAGATGTCATAATGAACATAATAATAAAAAAATCCGCATAGGGTCTGCATAAAATGTTCATCAAATCCATAAATGTTATAGGGTCATTAGTCAACCCAAAAGACATCACTAGGAACTCGTAATGGCCATAACGGGTCCTAATGGTGTCTTAAGGATGTCCTCTGCTCTAATCCTCAACTGGTGATAGACTAACCAGAAATCAATCTTAGTGAACATGGCTGAACCCTGATGTTGGTCAAAAAAGTAATCAATCCTCGACACTGAATATTTTTTATTCATTGTAATCTCATTCAACTTAAAAAATCAATACACATAGAGATATCTTTTTATCATAACAAAGAAAACATGAGAACCCCAAGGAAAAACACTACTCCTAATAAAATCCTTACTAAGTAAGTCCTGAAGATGAACCTTAATCTCTCTCAACTCAGCTGGCTCTATACGGTAAGGAGCAATGGAAACGGTCCTGGTGCTCGACTCTAAATATCAAAGTCAATGTCTCACTTAGGTGGTAGGCAAATGAATGTCGGTCGAAAACACATCAGCAAAGTCACTAATCTTAGGGAGGGACTCAGGAGATGAAGTATCAATACAAACATCTCAAACATAAGTAAGATAAGCAAAACAACCAAGAGAAACCAATTGCCTAGCTTGAAGGTATGAAATTATCCCGATAGTGCGCAACTAACAAAACCCTACCACACGATCGGGAATGCACCAGGCACAACTAAGGTACTTATTTTTACATAAAATCTATGACTACACGACGAAGGGATAACTAATATATTCCTAGTATCACATCAAACTCAACCATATCCAATAGAATCAAAGAAACCCAAGTCTCATAACCCCTAATAGTGACAAAATAGGATCTCATAACATAATCCACTACTAACGAATCACCTACTAGGGTAAAAATAGATAACGGCACAGGAAATAACTCACTAGTCAATCCCAAACATAGAGCATAATATGAAGACACATAATATCATGTAGAGATTTGATCAAGAAAAGACAAAGTTGACTGATGGAATACAAAAAAGGTATTTATGGCAAAAGCATAAGAGGTATCTACCTCAGACATACCCATTATGGCATGGCATAGAGTTGACAACGACCACCATCCTTTGCACGCTTAATATAGAATTTTAAAGCCATAGTGCCTTCCAAGAAACATTTATCTCACATGTTAGTTCAAAAAATTAAAAATCAAAACTAAACTTAAAACTATAGATTGCTAGGGACAAGCTAAGGTACGACCCCTATGAGATGGGTACGGTTCATGCAATGGGTTGTATCCCTTGACCTTTTTAATTATTTCCAAAAAGTTACCAAGTTTCGGGGTATGAGCCCCTACACGGTCCATGCACTAGATGAACATATCATTCATAGGCTAGTACATCATTGAGAATTAAATATTTTTCTAAGTCCTTGGGTCACGGACGACCACAACTCTTAAATTGTATGTACTAGTAGTATAGTTGATTATGCCACTTTCTCATTAGTAATTAGGCTATGTTATCCCCTCATGATTGGACGTATAGACCATATGGTTAGTCCACGATTTGTACCCCTGACCTTATGGTGCATAGTTTTCAGAATTAACCTTTATCTATTGGTTCTGATATCAAAAACTTTTTCAAATCTTAACGTATCAAATAGTCTTCATATTGAGTTTACAAATGAATGTTTTGTTTCCCAATTCGTATATCTCAATACACGATGGATTTGATACATTACAATTCCCAGCATGTAGATAAAATAAAATATACATTCATTAGGTTCATAAGATATGCATAACCCTCATGTCCACATTTAACACACATACAGGTTATTCAGACTTCACCTAGTGTTGAAATCAAAATGATATGTTTGTTTGAATTGCTGAAAAACAACGATGAAGTCATTTTTGATGCACAATGAAGTCGTAATTCCCATACACTCAGAAGATGCATGACACCCCGACCAATTATACCATCTAATTTTGACAACATAACTAGATATTTAAATGCAAGAGCCATTTTTCATACAATGGAATTCCCAACTACCTTCCATGCAATACAAACATAGATCCTATAATCCACTCAATATACGCATATAAAACTCAGTTAATATAGAGTGAAACTTTTGAGCAAACATGAAATCAAACCAAAGAACACTGATAAACCAACCCTAACCCAAGTAAATCACTCTAAAAAATATCTAATCATAGTACACTTACTTTGATTTCAGTCAATGAATATGAGTTTGGAATGTGATTATCCTCTGTGACAACATGCAAACACCCAAAAACTTGCTCTAAAATGTAAAATAAAGGTCTAGGTACCGACACCAAGATGAGTGGATGAGAGAATTGTGGATGGAAACTAAATGATTTGTCTGTTAATAGCATTTTAGGGAGTTGAGAATTCTTTAGAGTGAAGAAAAATGCTCGTTTTCTAAGTTAAATGGGTTTAAAACCCCTTTTAAATCAAATGGGGTTAGTCTAGTCAGTTTAGGTTAGGTGTCAAAATTTTTTGGTTGGGTCAATATAATTGACCCGACCCAATTGGTATCAGCATGTGTACGAGCCGTAATAGGGGGAACGACTCGTGAAAGTTACACTTAGATGAAATTGGGAAAAGGAAATAGTTACCTAGGGTCGCGACCTAGGGTCGCGACCACTAATATGGTCCATACCACAAAGGCATAATCCATGCCAATGGTAGTATGGCCTAAGCGATTTATTTCTAGACTTGGCATAAACAACCGTATGTATGGTCCATGTATTGGTCTGTGGGGTCATTCTTTCCCATACTTAGCATTATTGTCACACCAATGTACATGCACCCATGAGAAAACAATACCCTATAAGAATAAGAAAAACTCCTACTATTATATATAAAAGTTATTGTTTGCCTACAAATAGAACCTGATTTAAGATCATGGCAAGATGAAGGTTCCTTGACTACTCAGACTCCGTCGAGGGTGAGCTCCTCCACAACTCTCATTTCTTCTAGAGCTCCCATAGGTAACTTCACCCATAGTCCATTTACCTTAAATTTATTCCCATTTTCCATCTCGAGCTCGATTACACCATGCAAAAAAGATTATGCCATAATGAAAGGGCCAAACCACCTAGACTTCATCTTACCCGAAAATAAGAAAAGTCATGAATTGAAAAAAATGACCCTATTACTAGGATTGAAAGTTCTCTTTTGCATCTTTTGATCATGGTACAACTTCCTGCTTTCCTTGTATAATGTAATATATTTGTTATCCCTCATCCTAAACTCATTATGAATATTTAGCTGAACTAACCTTAACTCCAAGCCCTCCTTCAAGTTGAAATTAGGTTTCTTCAAGTCCCACATGGCCTTGTGCTCCAACTCAACTAGTAATTGTAATGCCTTGCCATAAACAAACTGGAATGAGAAAATACCAATGGGTGTTTTATAAAATTTCCTATATTCCCATAAAGCATCATCAAGTTTTCTATCCTAATCCATCCTACTAGCACTCATATACTTCTCAAGGATGGACTTGTTCTCCCAGTTAGAGACCTCCACTTGACTACTAGTCTGGGGATGGTAAGGTGTAGCTACTCTATGCTTTACCCTATACTTAGAAAGTAATGAAGTGAAAAGTCATTTTAGAAGTGAGTGCCTCCAACATTAATGATCACCATTGGAGTGCCAAATCTGTAAAAAGGATTCTCTTAAGCAAAGAAGTCATGCTTATTCCGTCATTGTGTGGAAGAGCAATATCTTCCACCCACATTGAAACATTGTCAATGCTCACAATTATGTACTTCATTCCATGTGAATTAATAAACGAGCTAATGAAGTCGATGACCTAAACATTGAACAACTCCATTTCCATGATAGGAGTAAGAGAAAGCTCATGCTTTCTTGGGATGGCCCCATGTCTCTGACAGCGATCACAAGATTTAGCCTAATCATGAACATCTTGGTATATAGTAGGACAGTTGTGCCCATATTTAAAGTTTTTTTGAGTAGTTTGGAAGGTGCTATGGTGACCCCTAGCAAGCCACGCATGGAAGGCTTCTAAAATGCTCATCATCTTAGCCTCGAGGACATATCTCTGAAAAAACTATCAAGATATTCCCTAAAGGGATAGTAATCATCCTAAAAGTATTTCCTCAGCTCATGTATGAACTTTTTCATTTGAAGGAAATTCACATCTATAGGCATAATGTCAGAGGAAAGGAAATTTGCAAAATCTGCATACCACAGTATTAAATCATGTGGCATAGGGAAAAACTATTCATCTGGAAGAGAATCTTCTATATCAAGCCCCTGAAAAAATATTACCCCCCACCAATCTAGAAAAGTGATTTGCACCCTGATTATATTTACCATTTCTATCCACCACCTTAAAATCAAACTCCTGAAGTAACAAAATCTACCGAATCAATCTCTAATTAGCATACTTTTTGGTCATCAAGTACCTCAGAGTTGAATGGTCAGTATGAATGATCCTTTGTTTTCAAAAAATAAATGAAAAATTTATTAAAGGAAAACACCACATAAAATAACTCCTTTTGAATTACTTTATAGTTCTTTTGAGCAAGATTCATGACCTTGATAGCATAATAGATCAGATGGAATACCTTAACACGCTTTTGGCCTAGGACAGCTCCTAGTGCCACTTTTTTAGCATCACACGTGAATTTTAATGGTAGAGATAAGTCTGGATCCACTACAACTAAGGAATCCACAAACTCCTTAAGGCACTCAAATGGCTCCAGACATGCCTTATCAAAAAGAAACTTCACCTTTTTTTCCAAGAGCTATCACATGGGGTGTGCAATCTTACAAAATCCTTGATGAATCGCTTGTAAAAATTAGAATTCCCTAGGAAACTTTGAATACCTTTGACTGACATCAGGGTTTGAAACCTGGCAATTATCTCTACTTAGCTTTGTAAACCTCAATGCCCTTAGCTGAAAATTTATGCCCAAGCATAATACTTTCATGGACCATGAAATGATACTTTCCCAATTTAGAACCAAGTTTGTCTATTCACACCTCTCTAGGAATCTCATTGGATGATCCAAACAATCACCGAGTGATTCCCCTATGACTGATAAAAAGTCCATGAAAACCTTAATCAAATCTTCTACCATATCACTGAAGATAGATATCATAGAGTGTTGAAAAGTGTCATTCGCATTACAAAGCTTGAATTGCATTCGTCTGAAAGAAAATATTTCATATGGATAGGTCAAAATGATTTTCTCCTAATCCTACAGCATAATGTAAATTTGATTGTACCCTAAATACCTATCCAGGAAGCAATACCAACCCTGCCCTTCCAGTTTATCAATCATTTGTTCCATGAATGGCAATGCAAAGTGGTATTTTTAAGTATAATCATTGAATTTTCTATAATTCATAGACTCGCTAATAAGTGACGAGCGTCATCTATATCATCTCATGTTTTCCATTTGGGAAGATTGTTATCCCACCCTTCTTCGGCACACACTTAAGAGACTTGATCCATTAGTTGTCATTAGTAGGATAGACTACCCCAGTATGTAACCAGCTGATAATATCTTTCTTTAACACCTCTTGAATAGGTGGATTAAGGCACCTTTGATGCTCAACACTAAGAATATCATTGTATTCCACATGGATCTTATGAGTGTAAATATGAGGAGGGATCTTGATAGTGTTGGCTATCGAACATGAAATGGCCCTTTGGAACCTCTTCAAGACTAAAATTAGAGTATCAACTTATGGCTCTCTGAAATTGGATACAACAATCACTGATACTATGTTCCCTTCTCTAATAAACACATGGCGTAAATAGGTAGGGAGAGTCTTCAACTCAAGAACTAGGGCCTCCTCAATAGATGGTTTAGCAAGTATCCCTATTCTACAAGTCTAAGTCCACCTTCTTGGGAGTATAATAGAATGACCCCAGGTAATTTAGTACTTGCTCTACTTCATGAAGATAGTCAAATAAAGCCTCATCCAAACTAATCATTGTAAAAACTAAGATCTTGATAGTAAACACCTCCTCAACAGGAGCAATATCCAAAACCTCTAGCTCATCAATAGTATCTATAACAGATACCACCGTAAGAATGCTTGGCTGCTTCATAGTATTAAGAACATTGAATGTGACCTCATAATCATTCAACCTGAACTTCTATTATCCTCTCTCCATATGCATCAATGCTCTTACCGCGAAAAAGAATGGTTTCCCAAGTATAATGAGCACCTCAAAATAGACTTTGCAATCAAGAATCATGAAGTCAAATGGGAAGATGAAGGACTCAACCTTCACCAATACAACATACAATATGCTAGTGGGATTCTTCATTGTACAATCTTCCATGAGTAGCCTCATAGTCGTCGGTCGGGGGATCCCAAGCCCAACTAATTGTACACTACAAGCAACATCAAGTTTATTCTTACACTAAGATCGCGAAATGCCTTGGCAAACAAAAAAACTCCAATAATGCAACAGATTGTGAAAGCACTAGGATTCGCCTTCTCCTGAACAAGTGAACATGAAGCAACGGCAACACAATAATGCAAGTCATTATCAGGCTCATAATTCACGGTTCTCTTCTTTATGATAAGATCTTTCATGAACTTGGCGTACCCAGGAATCTTCTCCAATACCTCCACTAATGGAATATTTATGGAACGTTATTTCAATATGCTTAAAAACTTATGGAATTTCCCATCTTCCACTTTCTTCTTTAGGACTTGTAGGAAGGGAGAAGGAGGACTCGGTATAGGAATGATAGGTATGGTGACCACTTTTCCTTCCCCTTTGGCTTACCTTCCCTGTGATTGACCGGAAGCCATTCATAAAACTCACCCTTATCTATTACATTTTGCTTCTCAAAAACTTCATATTTTGTATCATCACTCTCTATCTCAACCTTAATATCATCAACAAGTTATGGTGGGTCTACAGTCACCTTAACGATGATAGTAGTGATGTCTATGACATGAACATCATTCCTAGGTTTGATAATGGTGTCTCTTGGTAAATATCCCTTTCTACCTTTGATTAGCATAGCATAAAGTTGGTCCAAGCACATATTCAACTCTAGAAGATCCACTGGTTTCTCTGTCTCTTTCCCTTAGGGGGTATATACAAACTCCTTTCCTTGCAGGCGTTAATCTCTAATAATCCTCTAGCTATAATCATCTCTTCTATAATCTCCCTAATGCTAATAATCACACTCATGGTAGTTTCGACCTTGATTACCAGTGCCTTGTTAACCCTCCCTTCCCTGATCTAATTCACATACTTATTGTCTTCCGTCATATCTGTATAACGCTTATTATGAGAGGGAGACTTTTCTTTAGATACCACAGTTTTGACATTGGACAATAACTACTTAGATAGTAATTCAACCTATGTGCGAATATGTGCCTCCTCAATGTCATGCTCATCCTCTCTCTTTCTTTGCTACGCAGATATCACAGTAGCATTTACTCCATCACCCATATCAGACTCTTGGTATTCCATGCTCTATTTTTTTAGTCACCTTTTCTAGTTTCTCAACAATATTTTTGAAAATATAAACCATGAACAACCCTCCAATGATAGTATCAACTACTTTCTTTATGGACAAATTCAAAACTCTATAGAAAATATGCTTGAGATATACGTCTAGAAGCCCATGATTAGGATACTGCTTCAGCTTTTTCCTGAATCTCATCTAGGCTTCACTCAAATTTGTATAAAATTACTAATCTTCTCTTTGAGATGTAGCATCTTTGACTATGGGAAAAACCTCTCAAGGAAGGCATCTATAACTTTTTCCTATGTAGTGATCAAGCTATCAAAAAGTTATTCATCCATAAAGTTTCCTCACAGATACTGAAAGGGCTAATAGTGTGAGTCAGATTGAAGCATGAGTCATGGTACAGGTTTTTAATGACTTACAAATTTCCATAAAGTTTTTCAAGTACAAATTGGGGTAGTATCCAGCTGTCGCTCTGAACAAACACTTTAAGTTCAATAATTGGATCATCATGCTAGTTATAGAGAACTTATAACTTTGGCTGAGTGGTGGGAGTACTATGGCTCCAATTTCCCCAAACCCATACTCATCGTCATCATCAGCTACAATTATACCTCAGATTCAATAGAGCCTCACATCAAACCACTTCAGCTGCTACTGTTTCTACAGCTACAACAAGTTCCTCAGTTATTTGAGCCCCTTTTCTGCAAATTTTGTTGATTATGGTACACTCTAGCTTCAAGTGGAGGGCATAAAATACTTGTGCACCTGAAGAAAATTAAAATAAGGAAATACTAAAATAACTAAAGAAAAACACTATCAGACTATGTTAAGCCGTATTCCCCAGAAATAGCGCTAATATTTTATATCACCCAAAATTATATCCCTTTTAGAAGCGTAAAGAGAATGTTGTCAAATATAAAACCCGACATAGGGTTGAGGTTGATCCAATAGGGAATTTGGTACAATACATCTACTAGTACTTTTCTTTATTGTAGTAAGTATTTCCGAAGTAAAACAATGCATAAAAGTAAATTACGGGATAATGACTTGATGTTCTAATGTTTAACAAGAATAAAATTTTTAGTTTCTTTAAGTTGTAAATTAATAAGGATGAAGGCACTAGGATTGTGTTCCCCATAATGTCTTAACTCCATTGGTGTTCGGTACAAGTGTTCTATCCTGGTGCTGTACATGCAAAATCTAATAGGTTAACTACACCTAAACGTCGTTAGGCACTATTAGGTAGCTTTACACTAATCTATGATTTATGCAATGCCCAGAGTCACCCCCTAGGCGTCACATGGCATCCTCCACTATTGAGTTGCCCCAGTAGCTTTAGACGAACCCTCCTGTATAACTCATGCTTTAATATACACTCGTAAGTGGAAGCATAACTAAGTAACAACAATAAAGTAGCTATAGTAGGACCATCTTACATAAGTCAATAAAAGACAATAACAAAATAAAGGATAACATAATATCAATTCTAACATATCTATCCGAAAGACACTAAGTAAAAATAGCTCAAGGCGGTTATGGAAAAGTTCCAAGCTAACCTTAGAGTCAAATTAAGACAAATTGAAATTGTATTAAGTCTAATATCGGTATCTAGGAAAATAACAACTCCAAAGATGAATGAAGTTCCAGAACATGGGAACTCACCACTGTCTCAAATTCTCAAAATATAAGCTCAGTAATCAGAAGCAGATGAAAGGTCACCTGAACCTACATAGATGAAGGCCATGTAGCACAAAATAGCGGCCAGTACTGGAATTACGGAGTAAGTGGGAAAGGTAAGAATTAGTAGGTAAATAAAATGTGCTCAAAGTAAATAAGTGGCCATATCAAGTGGCTGAATCATGCATGGCTATGAAATGCATGATCAGTAATAATGCTAGTAAATCCTTGTCAAAATACATGGAAATGTTAATATTGAAATCAATGTAGCAAGTGACTCAAATTAAAATATTTCAAGTTCAAAAATCAGTGTGGGAGGTTCTATAATTGACATATAAGACCACATGAGCAGAATGTAGAATCTGACATACCCTTGCTGAGAGGGATATATCGATCCACCATGAGCTAGTATTGTATACTGTGCCTAGTGGATCCAACTAGAAATTAACATGACAGGCATGTAAATTTAGCCTTTATAACATATGAATCCTATGTTGGTAACATAGTTAGGACTTAATCCTTCGGTGCTAATACTACTCCCAAATATACTGCTCCTAAGTTAATTTATTAAAACAATATCCTTGAAAACATTGCTTAATATTTTCATGTCCAGCCTCAATGGGTGATAATTCTCATGACCTAGCCTCGATGGGCAATATTCATATCAAATTTCTCAAAAAAGTTCCATGTTAAGGCATTATTCTTATCCTTAAATCATCATTAAATCAATCTTTTCAAATTTCAATAGTAATGACTCGATAAAATCACGTATTCAATAATTGATTAAATACCCTTGCAAATATTTCATTACACTTTCAAATCCTTTTCAAATTGACTAAATAACCGTTTAATTAAATCATGCTTTTATGAAAGATTATATGAAATAAAAGTTGACCATAATAATAAGCAATAATCCTAAAATATAATGTAAAACAGTGGACAATTATTGAGAGAAAAATCAATACTTTAATGTAGGAATCCAAATAGGGTTCTTGGGAAGAAGGGAGAAATGAAGCCCTTATGGATGATCCTGCTTACCTGGAATGTAGAAAACTTGAAAAATCTTGAAGAAAATTGAAGAAAAAGCTTGAATTCCGTAGAAACTTGATGAACCCTAGGTTACTTGGCTTGAGAGAAAATAAACCTTATTTTTACTTTGTTGGTAATTTGGGAAGAATGAGAATTGGTGTGTAATGACCCTTAAGGTCATTTATGATAAATATGCAGTGTCTTGCATCCTAGAGAGTTTCGGTAGTTTCCCCAAGT
>JBDJHY010333203.1:0-17583 GCA_039654485.1 Withania somnifera | reverse complement strand
TATGTGAGAAGGTGAAATAAGCTATGACAAATCAACTTCAACACTTAACTTAAATAAAGCAATAAATATGCATTTTTAATTAATATTAGTTTAAAAGTTTGACATTCAAGATCAATAATTACTTTAGACTCATCATCTTTAAATGAAGTTTTAATTCTGACTCGCAGATATTAATTCAAAAAGCTTCACCGTTTAGATCGACTCCATTAAGAAATCTAACAATTTATAATAAAAATAATTAAAAAGATTATAAATATAAAGATTTAAAGTAAACTCATTTAAATAGCTCATATTTATTAGTTTTTAACAACAGATAAAGACTTAGTTAAAACTAGTCTTTCTCTTTCTTTCATTCAAATCTATCGCTTTTACTTCTTTTCAAATTGTCAATTTTACGACACTACAAGATTGTCTCTTTTACTACTCTTTAAGATTGTCAAGTTTACTACTCTTCAAGACTGACAAGTTTATTGCACTGAAAGACTGTTAATTTTTTACTATTCTTACTATCAATTTTACTACTTCTCAAGATTTTCAATTTTACTACTCATCAAGACTATCAATCTTACCACACTGCTAGACTATTATTTTACTACCGTGTGAGAGTTTCTATTACCAACATTCCTCAGGCATAAAGCGTGAGGGCTATATATAACCCCATGTAGAAGGTCCCTCAAACCTTTGCAAAGGATATGAGCACTACATGTACTCTAGTGGATTAAACTAGGACATCACATGAACACTTACTGGGACAAAAAATATATAAATATCATCCCTACGTTTGTATACACAGGTTTGGGTATTGGGACCTTCATTTTCCCACCCTTGGTGCTAATACTCCTTCTATCAAAATATTATTATTATTTTCTATCTATTCATCTATTCACCTTCAACTGTTCCGTGACTAGTCAATTTTCCTTCTTAAAAAACAACTAATAAAGCTACTACATTCAACTTCCCAGCTACAACATCTATCAAATACCACTAACAGGTAAAATTAGTCAATTATGACTCTTCGTTAGTCAATTAGTCAACTATCACTATTTTCAGCATAGCATTCCTCTTATAAAATTCTACACACACATACATATATATTAATAATTTACTTTAACTTGGCCCAATTATCCAAAACTGTTCAATCTAAACATACTTCATAGATGGGTTTCAAAATTGTGTAAGAATCATCAATCTTTACACTTTTAATAATCGTCTCACATTTTAAAACAAACTTTGAGAAATAATATTAAATTCATGTTTCAATACTTCTTTCATGCTTTCACTTAAACTTTCAAGCATGCTAACTCATAAGTCAATAATCATGACACTTCTATTCTAATATCACATTTCAAGAATAAATTTCAAATTATTATGTAATTCATACTTTTAAAGCTTCTCTTTAATTGGGCTCAATTATCCAAAAATAGTTAATTTAGACACACTTCATGTTCATACTAAAAATAATGTAAAAATTCAAGTAATTACAACACTTCAATGCTTAAAATAAAGTTTAAGAGTAAACTCGGAAATCATTAGTTAACTCATGCTTCAAAAGTCTTATCAGATTCCTTAGTTCAATTTCAAAACATGCTAACTCATGAGGACTTCAAAAATTTAGCAATTTATATGAAAACTTCATATTATATACAAAACATCAAGTAAATCATCAACTCAGGGAATCTTAATTTATAGAATTAAATAAGAGCCCTAGCATGGTTCTACATAGTCAAAACCTTATTTATAAAAGGGTATTTGGGGACAAGGATGGTAAGATTCCTTGTTGAAAGAACACATACCTGAACTGAAGAACTTTTGATAAAGAAAGTTGATGAATTTACTTCTACAAGATTAAGTATTGAAAGAACCCCAACCTTGCTTTTCGAGAGACTTTTTTAGACAAAACTTTACTTTAATTCGATTAAGTGTAGAATGATTTGGTGTAACTTCTTGGGGATTAAATATCATGTATTTTCAAGAAAAACAACATAGAATTAATGATTTAAGAGGTGATAAATATCGTAAATAGCCTTGCAAAAAAGGTAAAAGAATTACACAACATAAAAGTAACCGTGGCACCAGCTATGGCATAGTTTCCATCGCAGAAACTTCTCTAGCATGACATGGTGGCTGCCACATTTAGAGTCATTCAATTTTCTCTTCACACTCCTTTATAAATGAGGCATGCTTTCCAAAAGGCTACTTACTTAAATGTTCATAACTTCTTACTTCAAACTTGAAATGACACACGGTTTGTTTCCTTTGAAACTATACTCAAATATCTTTATGTGGATATTTTATTGATCACATAAACACTCATATATTAGAGAAATTATCCTTACAAGATGAAGCATGCATAAAAATATATGAAAACTACAATGATAAATTTGCTTTTTGCTTAACTTTGCACTAGGAGTTCCTTCTGACCTTGAATCATGTAAACTACAAAAAAACTACAGGAATGATTTTATAACCTAGGATCAAGTGAGAATTTATAAGACTCATACTTAAGCATGATCATAGAATATTCAAATTTTATATCAAATTTAAGGGTGTTACACAACTATATTGATGAAACAAACAACAGAGGTTGTTTACTTGAAAACCCCTATCCTAAAATTGAACCAAAAGAAGTTAAATCCAACACTGCACACGATCCTCCAAATAAGTCCGAACACCTCGGGAAGCATACTAGTAACCCTACCAGCACAAATAAGACATTTTTGAGATAATAGAAGCATTAGAATTCAGATTCGATGCTCCAATCACGAAAAGCCATCCCAGGCTCAAAATCAACCCCCTAAACTCAATTTTCTAAAAAAACTCAAACTCAACAAGAAAACCCCGGGACTTAAAATAATGGACCATCTAGACTAAATTTAGCATTCTAAAACTAACAAAACTATCAAAATATTATTTCAAGCTTGTTTGCTAAGATTCACTCTCAAATTCCTCTATTTCAAGGTTAGACATCAAAAATAGGAAAATTGCGATAAATAGAGACGAAACTATCAGGGGAATAAACTTCCAGTTCCAGCAAGTAAAAAATAACCTGGGGTGGCTCCTGGGAAGCTCTAAATCCTAATTTCATGCAAAGATGCAATAATGGCCCAGGAGGTTCATTGCAGTTTTTGAGTTGAAGTGTTTACAGAGTTTATTTTATTCTCCGTAAAGTTAAAAGTTTTAAATGGATACTATTTAAAAATTCATATTTATTGGTTTATTGAAGTTGAGTAATGAAGTTGAGCATATTAACTATTCATGTATTATTTATCTGTGAGTTATTTATTCCAATAACCTCTTGTACCACTAATATACTCGGTATATTTCATGTGCTTACCCCATATTTTTGTAATATTGTAATCTTATACAAATCCTTCTAGCTTTTCGAATACTTGTGGTTGATCTGGTTTGAATCCATAGAAACTAGAAGATTGGCGAGTCCTTAATGCTTAGAGGGACAAAGTGACAAAGTTATTTTGATTCTTGATGTTCTTTATTTTATAGTTTTGAGGCTAGCTAGACATATTGTCCTAGCAGTTAAAATTCTAGTGTATAGTGGATTTCACTTGGATGTTGAGTTAGAGTTGAACATTGAGTTTTGAATTATTGATTTACTTCTCTATTGTCTAATGTGAGGTTCACCATTATTTTATTCCTTGATATTTCTTCTGCTGAGTGATGTGAGTAGATCTATACATGGTACAAGTAGTTCGTCTAAGGTTTCTAAGAAAATTTAGTGGCTATTGATGTCGACCACATCCTGGGGGTAACTTCGAGGTGTGATATCTACTGTAATGACCCACATGGTCATTTTATTTCTTTTATTCTTTTTATATATTTATAGCCTTTTGGTAACTTCACCAAGTCATTTATGACTTTGTGGGACCAATAGTTTAGTTACCTAACAGTTCTATTGCCTGCTATCTTAATTTTCCTATTTTGAGGTTTTAACCTTGGAATGGAGGAACTTGAGAGTAAAATCATAGTAAACAAGCTTAGTGTCAAATTTCAATAGTTCCACTAGATTTGGAATATAGACTTTGGTCTAGTGGAACTTTCTGGTTCAAGTATTCGGGTTTTTGTTAAGTTTTGAGGGAATTCGGTTTAGTTAGAGTTAAGAATTTAGATTGAGTTATCTTTTAATGTTTGTAGTGCTAGATAAAAATTTTGATGCTTCCATCAGCTCTGCAATGTCAAATTGTGGCTTTTAGGGTAATTGGCATACTTCTCAAGATGTTTAGACTCATTTTGGAACTTCTTGTGGATTATTGGAATCTTATCTCTTTTATCTAGTTTGTATATGGGCTATTTCTTTTTCAAGGATCCCAGATGTCCATTTTTTAAATTGTTTTAAGTCTGGAATATCATATCCATGTAGTGTACATATTTGGTATCTAAAGGTATGACCCCATTTTAATTTCGAGCCCCTATAAGAATATTTTTTTCAAGGTTTAACTAGAGGACCTTCTCTGCTTTTGTGAGCCCTTAATTGCGATCATGAAGGTTGAGCAATTTCTTCTTCTCAAAAGGGGGCCTTTGGTTGTAATTGCAGATCTTGGGAATTATAAAGGGCTACGATCATGATGGTTCGGTCACAGTCGCTATGCCCTAGGCAGACCTGAATAGGGCTAGTCTTTGCTGCATTCATGGTGGACCGCCCGCAATTGTGGGATTCTACCTCGCCAATAGCCATGTTTACCATGGACTACCACAATCGTGAAGGCTTGTTCCTAGGCCTATAAATATGCAATTTTCCAGCTTTTATTTCATATCACACTTGAATTTCTTCTCCAAAATTATATTTCTCTATCAGTTACTTTAATTCAAGGTGGTTTGTTTGGGCATTGTTGGATAAGATCTGGGAGAGTTATTTTGAGATTTTCTCAGCATTTTTAGGTGCGTATTCCCTTGTAATCCCACGTATTTGACCCTTGAATTTATTCAATATCATAAATTTTATTCGGCCAATTGGTAACCTGTTTGAGGTCTGTTTTATATTAAATTCAAAAATGGGTTCCTGATGCTGAGGCCCACCTCCTGATAGTTTTAGTTTTATTTTTTTAGCTACAAGTCCCAAGGGCCCATTTTAGGCTCAATTTCTAACCCAAGTTGCATGTAGAAATATTGGTCTTATTCTTTGTATTTTGATTCATTTTCTAGTTTTGAGCTTATTCAGGCCTATTTGTATTGGTTTCATCTTCCTACATACTTCTGGAGGTTGATCTCCAGTGCCCAGGTAGGCTAGGGTTACTTATCTTCTAAATTGGGTCGTGTAGAGTGTTTGCACTGTGTTAGCTAGTTGTTAGGGTGGGATTGTAGGTTGGTTACACTTTTCTATAGTTCATTTATCTATTTTGGGATCTCATACAGGGACGTAGTTGACCTTAGACCATGTGTTTCCATTTTTGTCCTATTGATAGAGGCTTTGGGACCTTAAAGGTCGTGACGAGTTAATCCCATGTACTGTGTGAGGGTTTTCTTAGCTAGTGGCTTCTGAACGATCCTAGATTATATTGATAGTATTTTATTTATGTTACATTGCTCCTAGAGAATACATTAAGTTAATTAGTTAGTTTAGATATAGATAGGCAGGAAATGATATTGGTTTGGATTGTAAAAGACTAATGATACTAAAATGGGCTTTTTGACAAAACCTAATCGGAAGGATTTTTCTATAAACTAAACTTCCACAAACATGGTGTGATATGGAGATAATTTTCCTTGTGATATGGAGATATTTTTCCTAAGTATGACTAGGTTGAGATTTTCCCTACCTAGATGTATCACTGTGAATGTTCCTATCCATAACAAGGACTGGATTTGTGGTATTAGTTCCGTATGTGGCGAGGCTCAAAGTTGTGGTATTGGTTCTACTCATGGTCAGTCCTAGAGCTATGATTTTATGGGTGAGAACCCATCTTATTTTGGAGGTAAGAACTCTTGTATTATGCTTAGAAAATAGGCCGAAATGGGTCCGTAAAGGGACTCAAACCTCCATGCAAAACCTTGTAACATGCCTCTAGTAGTATTGTCATCAGTGAAAAAGTTCCAAAACTCAGTCTCAACATATATATATCATATCTTAAGGGAAGCTTAAGTCCAGACATGTAGGCAACAATCAAAATTTTGGTAAGAACCAACTATCGTCATGTAGGCAATATCCTGAAATCACTGTGATAATGAGAAAATAGCCTCAAATGGTATGAGAAAATATCTACATACTTCTCGTGAACGGATTCATGGAAGATATAGGTATATATGGAAATAGTTTCCAGTTATTACTTTGTCAAAATCAAGTTACTTTTTGAAATTTTTAATGCATGCTCGCTACATAAACCCAAACAATAGGATAAACTTTCTAAGGCTTAACTGGAATCCATAGGATGGATACCAAGCCCTAGCCACTAACTGTGTCCTCTCCTAGCCTAATTACGATACCGAGCCACAAGAAATCACCCTAAAGGTGCAAAAACATCCAATAGGCACCCGTTAAGGGCCAAATACACACCCATACAGGGGAATACATGGAGCTATAATAGCTCATTCCAATATAACTCACTTCTAAGATCACTCCAGGCTAGGGAAAAATATCATTTCATGGGGATTGTAACTATCCAATGAATACATATTAAAATCTTTATGGAAAAGTGTTCACACACATGCCTTAATAATACACAACATCTCAGTTAGGACAAAAATTAATCTAGCTACCTAGATTATCTCTAAGGCCACAAGCCTAAATCGGGGGGTAGCTACTATGCTCTAATCGCTAGTCTAATCCTTTCCCAAACCTAACTACATTCCAGAGTCGGCGTATAAATGATACGCATCAAAGGTAATATGCTTACCCCAACCATTTTGTGTTCTAGACTAGTCATTTTACATTCGAGTAGGGAAATATAGCCTCGGGTAACTAATTAAGCTATAAGGCAGCAAATAGGCCATAGGCAGGGAAAATAAGAATATTAGGACCCTACTTAGTAATCCCAACCCAAGTTGACGCTTTACCATACATATAATATACTAATAACCAGTCTGAAGAAATTAGACCATAGCCTACCTAGTGCTGATGAAAACCTCAAAAGTATGCTAAAAAGAAGAGAATCACCAATGAGCTCGGCACCATACGAATCTATCAAAAAGAAATTTCATTAGTCAAGAGGAGTAAAAAAATACCTATATTGATATATAAATAGCGGGGTTTGAATCCCGGCTAAATAAGGGTCCATAAATCCTGATAGCTCAAAAAGATGAAATATTTTAACCAACACGTAGAACGTAGCTCATACATCATATGGTACAAAATAAGGATTAAAATCAAGGTAGATAATGAAGATATAGGCTTTGCAAACTTTATATAACCTAGAAAATTTATTACAATAGAAAAAATAAAGAATTAGCCAATAGAAACGATCTTAAGATCACTAGACCACATTCCTATGGATTAAACTAATGATATGAAAAAATAAAACCATCAATTTTTCCTGTAAATTATAGAGAAAACCATAGAAAACTTATCAAAAAATAGAACAAGGAACCATTTATAGTCCTACCAGGCCTTTCTCGCAATTGCGACCCACAGACACACACTAAGACTATGTGAACGTGGTCAACCACCATGCAATCGTGATGCATACTAAGTGTGGCCTATGCATTCGCGAAGAGCCTTAATGAAATTGTGAAGCACAAGGGTCCTGGGCTACCCAACTACTGCAAAGGCCATACATCATAATGCTTTAGCCTCTAGCCCACCTTATTTGAATAATTGAGGCTTGAATGGAAATGTAGTCTGATTTCGTCAATCCATGTATGAAGTAAATATTTTGAACTCAAAAAAATAAACCAAAAAAGTATTTGGGATAGTATAAGATAAGCAAGGACCAAGGGGGTTATAAAATATGAAACAATCAAGCTATAAACTGCCAGGGAACCAGACTATCGGTGCCATCAAGTCAGAAATGACTTGGGGCAATTACCAGAATGCTTTAAACACAAAAAAGGTCACTAAAATACAAATATGTATATATAGAAATGGAATTTGGATCTTGAACCCTAGGTTGAATAAATCATAAGGTTACTTGAAATTCTGTAGTTTTGTACATATGAATAAAAGGAAACTCTCATTCAACCCCCATACCTGGAACAATTCCCTAAAAGAATCTCTTGAAGAATTTGGAACTTTGAACCCTAGGTAGATAGATCTTGAAGAACTTCATTCTTTTCTTTCTTATTGCTATTTGACTGATTATGTGAGGAATGAGGTGGTGGTGGTGGTACAAAATAGGTTAAAGTGTTGGGATCTAAGGATAGAATAGGAATTATGTTAATTTTAAAATAATTCAATACCTTAAAGATCCCAAACGACGTAGTTTGATTAGGGGTTAGTTGGGAACAACCCTTGAAAAAATAGGTGAATTTTGTAGAGGCCATCATGTCATTGGGTGGGTGTTTGCTGACCTAATTTTATCATATGCGATTGTATATGGTCATATGTTGGCACTATATGGTCCGCATATGCTTTCAAAAATTTCATCAAGTTCATGGTTATATATTGACCACATATGGGCATATGTGTCCATATTTGAGCATATGATGGATACGTATTCTCCTCATATGCTTTTGAAACTTTTTTCAAAGTCTAATACACTATGTCTTTTTAGTAAAGTAGTCATAACTCCTTAGCCCAAACTCGAATTGATGAGCAAGTTGATGCGTTGGAAACTATAATCAGAGACCTATCTATGGATTGGTTATGGGTCATACAAAGCCTCATATATATGATATATGATCGTTTGAATCTGACCCATTAATAGAACAATATAAGAACTACGATGATAAAAAAGCTTTAAACTTAACTTTGTGCTAGGAGTTCCTATGACCTTAAATCAAGTAAAATACTACTTCTAAACTATTAAAAAGGATTTTATAACCTATGATAAAGAGGATATTTTTAGGACCCACACTTAAGCATGTATATAGAACACTTTATATTTTAGATTAAATTTTTGGGCTGTTACACTGTAGGACTATCAACTCATCCACATTGACCTGGGAAAATTTAAAGAGGCCTTTATTGCCAAGTACATTCCTAGAGCATACACTTGTTGTTATGAGCTTAGTTCTCAAGGTTATAATATGATTTAATAAACGTAACTGAGTATGAGATAAGGTATATTGAGTTATCTAGATTTGTCGGAGGTTTACTACCATTTGAGGAGGAGTAGATTTGTTGCTTCACATATGGTCTGAGATTTGATATTCTCAGGGAAGTTGAGTGTAATTTTATTAAAGGTAAGAACTTTTAAGATGTTGATGATTATTCCCATATGACGGAGTACCTATCTCGCGATCCCTAAGAGGGGCACGATAAGAGACAGTGTACAGTGTAATTACTCGATTCCTAGTCTATAGGAAAAGATTATGGAAGGGCGGGTCAATCTAGCCGCCAATACCATGATTATCTTTAGACTACATATGTGGGATAAGTTAGTTAATTATCTAGGGGTCCAAGTTTAGGTTCATATCATCATAATTAGGGTTCTAGCAGCTGTACTGGGGGCCGAGAGGGTTGCTTCTAATGTGGTGAGCATAGGAACTATGCTAGAGATTGTCTTAAGGAGACTTAGGGTGGTGGTATAGGGGTAGTGTTTTGATTGTGGGGAGTTAGTTATTCAATCTAGAGATTTCCATCTGTGCAAGGCTGTGTAGACAACAACACTACTAGTTCAACCATTACAGGTAGTACCACCCACTTGTAGTGGCCATACTACAGCTCAGGGAGCAAAGAAAGGGGGCAAAAGGGTGGATCTCAGGGTAGATGAGGTTGCATTAGGGTGGTGGGTGCATCAACTTTATTCCATCCCTTAAAGAGTCGAGACCGAGACTTCTGATGTATTTGTGACCGATATGTTAGCTGCATATGGGAATTCATCTTTCTCTTTATGTGATCCTTGAACTACCTTGTCGTATGTATCTGCATACTACTCTTCTTGTTTAGGTATGTAATATATAGACATTATCTATACCTTTATGTGTAGCTACCATTGAGGGTGAGGCCCTAGTGGTAGATTAGGTATTCAGTATTGTATTGTGGATATTCACAGGTGTGACACATGAGTTGATTTGATTAAGTTAGATATGATTGATTTTGATGTGATTTTGGGCATCGAATTCTTGTCCCCTCACTATGCAGTCATGGTTTGGTATGCCAAGATCGTTAGCTTATGCTTAACTGGCATAACTCCCAGTGGTATGGTAAGGTCCTACTAGCCCCTCCTAGATTTAAGTTTTCTCCTCTCTTCAGGCACATAAGCTTATTTCTAGGGGATACTTGGCTTATCTGACTCATACTGTAGATGATGGCACTGATCCTCCTTTCCTGAGTCAATTCCCCTAATGTGTGACTTCTTGGATATATTTCCTACTGATTTTCCTAGCCTCCTACTCGTGCAAGATGTTGATTCTGCTAAGAGGTTTAGTTGGGTATTAGTCCCATTTCTATTTCTCCATACCAGATGGAGCTAAATAGAGCTTCGTGAGTTGAGTTTTAGTAGCACTATTTTCTTGATATAAATTTTATCTGCCCCAACATATTTCCTTGGAGTGCTTAGGCTATCTTTGTTAAAAAGAAAGATGGGTTTGTGAATTTGTATTGACTATAGGTAGCTGAACAAGGTAACTATTAAGAACTAGTATCCCCAGCCATGTATTGATGACTTGTTGACAAACTATAAGGTGCCACTATGTTTTCTAAGAATGACTTGAGATATGGTTATTATTAGTTGCGGTACCACCATGTTCTCTAAGATTGACTTGAGATCTATTTATGATTAGTTGAGAATTCGGGCTGAGGATATCCCAAAGACAGCTTTCCAAACAAGCTATGGGAATTATGAGTTCTTGGTTATGTCTTTCTAGATAACTAATGCACCTATTGACTTCATGGAATAGATTACTCGAGCATTTATACCCTACTTGGACTTCTTTGTGATATTTTAATAAATGATGTCTTTGTGTACTCACAGAGATGGGAGGAGTATCAAGAGCTCCTAAGGACAGTGGTTCAGACCGAGGACTAAGAGACTTTATGCCAAGTTATTAAAGTGCGAGTTTTTCTATAGTATGTTATATTTTTAGGCCATGTGATGTCTGGTGTAGGTATTAGTGTTGACCCGACTAAGGTTTCCATAGTTCTTGATTAGCCTCAACCTATAACTCTTACAGAGATTCATAGTTTTATTGGGTCAGCTCGACACTACCGCCAGTTTGTGCTAGTTTTTCATATGTTGTAGCTCTTTTGACTAGGTTCCAAAAGAAGGATGTTTCTTTCCAGTTGTCTACGGAGTGTAAGTCCAGGTTTTTGAGTCTTAAGGAGTTACTTACTACTTCTCCAGTTCTTGATTTGCTAGTTGAGGGTCATCCTTATACAATTTATTGTGATGCATCCAATGTTGGATTGGGTTATGTTCTTATTCAGCAGGGTCATATGATTGCTTATACTTAAGTATCACAAGTTCAACAAACCTAAACTTGACATGGAATTGATGATTGTAGTTTTCACACTTAAGATATGGAGGTACTATCTGTTCGGTGTCCATTGGGAGATATACAATGAACACCACTACATGAAATATATTTTGAGTCAAAAGGATATTAACTTAAGGCAACATAGATGGCTTGAGATCTTAAAGGACTATGATCTGAGTATTTTATATCATCAAGGAAAGGCCAATGCGGTATTAGATGCCTTTAGCCAGTCAGTATGGGTACCTAGCTTCCATATTATTTCCTGATACCATTGGCTTGGGACATTAGGTCATTGGCTAACCAGAGGTTTATATTGGACATTTCAACTCTAGATTGGGTTTGCCCATGTTGAGTCAAGTTCTACACTAGTTGAAAAGATTTTGCAGTGTTAGTATGTGGACACCCATCTAGTTTAGATTCAAGAGTAGTCCCTGAGGGATGATTTTAGTTGGGCTACGATAGACTCTTATGGAGTCTATGGGTTTATGGTCACCTTTGTGTTCCGTGATTTAGTTATTTGATTCAGATTCTTCTGCGATAGGTCCATTTCTCAAGATATTCTATTATTTAGGTACAACAAAGATGTATCATAAAATGCGACATCACTACTAGTAGAGGGGTAAGAGGAGTCCCAATGCCTGAACAATCAACTAGTCAAGTTCGAGCACCGAAGACCTAGTGGTGAATTTCATAAGTTTCCTATTCTTAATTGGAAGTAAGAGAGGATGACTATAGACTTTGTTTTAGGCCTTCCCCATACTTACAGAGGGTCATGATTGTATTTGGATCATTTTTGATCATTTGACCAAGTCATCTCATTTCTTTTCGATAAACTCATCTTGAGGTTTTGGGAGATTAGCCAATCTATATGTTCAGGATGTGGTTAGGCTTTATATGGTAATATTTTCTATCATATATGATAAAGTCACTTAGTTTACTTTATGATTCTTGAGGATGGTTCAGTGGGAGATGGGCACAGAGGTTGGTTTGAGTACATAATTCCATCCTCAAACTGACGAACATTTTGTGTGTATTATTTAGGTACTCCAGAATATGTTGCGTCTTGTGTCTTTGAATTTGGTGGTAGTTGGGATCGAAGGTTAGGTTTAGAAGAGTTCTTGTATAATAATAGGTATTACTCCTGCATTTAGATGGCACTATTCGAGGCCTTGTATGAAAGGCACTGCAGATCGCCTATTGGTTGGTTCGGTAGTAGGAAGAGTCAACCTCAAAGTGAAGATTGGCTTTGCGATACAGTTGAGAGAGTTTGAATTATTTAGGATAAACTTTGTAAAATGCAGTAAATGAGACATCATTGGAGTTCAATATTAGGGATATGGTATTTTTTCCTGTGTCACCGCCGCATTATGAGATTTTAGTAGGTGGGTTGGTGTCATTTCTTATAGACTAGACTTACCTCCAGAGTTAGTTGTTGTGTATTCTGTGTTTCATGTGTCTATGTTTTGCTGGTATGTGCCAGACCTGTCTCATGTTCTTCATCAAGAGTTTTTTTAGTTTGATGTCTAGTTGTCCTATGTTAAGGAGACTGAGGTTGTTATTGATAGAGATGCTAGGTGGTTCAGATCCAAGGAGATTTCTGTAGTGAAGGTCTAGGCATAACTTTTTGTCTACTTAGGAGACAAAGAGTGATATGTAGTCCCATCATCCCCATCTTTTTGCATCTTCAGGTACTTTTCTTCCTTGACTTTTGAGGATGAAAGTCCTTTCTAGTGGTACATATTGTAATGACCCACGTGGTCATTTTCTTGATTTTCTACTTTTCTTATTTTTAGAGCCTTCTAGTAGCTACGCCAAGTTATTTATGACTTGGTGGGACCATTAGTTTGGTTTACTGGAGGTTCTATTGCATGTTATTTTAGGTTCCTTATTTTGATGTTTTACCTTAGAATGGTGGAACTCGAGAGTAAAATCCTAGTAAACGAGCTTGAAATCAAATTTGGATAGTTCTTCTAGCTCCAAAATGCGTACTTTTGAAAGTGGGTTCATTGGTTCAAGTCACGAGGTTTTGCTGTTAAGTTTTGAGCTGTTTTAAGGTAATTTTGTTCAGTCGTAGTTGAAAATTTGTCTTGAAATCACTTTTGATGATTAGAGAGCCAGATTGGAATTTTGACGCTTCTATGAGCTGTGGGATGTCAAATTTGGACTATTAGGGTTATCATCATGCTTCTTGGGGATGTCAAACAAATTTTGGAGATCAATGTGGATTTTTGGAATCATATCTTTTTTGTTCTATTAGGTATAGGGGATCTTTCTTCTTAAACTATCCTGAGTAGTCTTCATCAATTCCATTGCATCAAGAATATTATTTCCTTGTAGTTTTCATATTATGTTTGTCAAATTTTGACATTTCTAGTCCGAAACCCATATCATAGTATTTTCTATAATTGGTTTTCATAGAAATTTGTAGACAAGGCTTAACTGCTGGACCTTCTCTACGTTCGCAGGCCCCTAGCCTCGATCTCGGAGGTTGAGGATTTGCTTCTTTGTGATCACGGGCCTTTAGCTGCAGTCGTAGAATGTAGCGATTTTATGGGTCCACGATAGTGATGGCTGGGCCCCATTCGCATGCCCTAGACAAACTAAGTGTCAAGACCTAATTTCGCGGATCATGATGACACCTACAATACCACCAGTTGGAGAAATAAACCCCGAAGTCCGGAGCCGAAGTGGAGTACTACAACATTGAATGCGGAAGTATTTCAAAATTAAAGATAATGGTAAGCAGAAGTCTTAAAGAGTTACATAATCTACCCAAAATTTGGTATCATTGTCAAACGAACCATTAAGTATAGAAATGATCAAACTGAAATAAGTTTATTACAATTGCTTCTTCAAAATATAATGGAGATGCAATAAAACACAAATATGAAGAGAAGTAGGAAAAAGATGGATGCCAAGCTCACCCTGAATCTCTGATATGAATATGATTCGAACGAACAACTGTCTGTATCACAAACAAGAACGTTTACTCAGATTTGTACATGTGCAAGTGTAGTATAAGTACAACTCGCCGAACCAACCCATATGGCTTCGAGGGCCCACAAAGCACATAACAGTAACAAAAGTAATAAATAATAGAGTACAAAAAAGGGTCATAGTAGCAAATAGTACAATAGGGGAACTAGAAACTCAATTACAAATCAAGTGTCACATAGATGGATATCTCTAGCTAATCACATAGCAGGATCTTAGGCAATGGAAGAAAATATACCCGACATCCTTGCAATAACATATGTGAAATATAACATAGTGAATGGGAATCAAAGAAGGTAGGAGTAGAATACAGTCGGTATACCCGTAACCTCAAGTGAAAGGATAAATAACTGAATAGGAGTGTATAGCACTAATCCCACATAACATGAAACAACAACCAATAAAGGCAACTCAATAGTAATACGAATAATAAATTAAAGAATTAAATTACTGACAAGTCCCTCATAAGGAAGCACAGTGTACACCGCAAATATACTCATCGATAGATCCCTATTTCGATCTATGAGCACAGTGAAGAAAACTAGTGCACAAAAGTAACATACACATGATCGTTATTAGAATCTCACATCCCAATTTTAGAACTGTAATGAATCACAACTAGCATCTTGTACCCCACATCAATATCATCCCACCGGTACCTTGTGCCTTAAATTAATGTTATCTCATCATCACCTTGTGCCTCATATAGATATTATACTCGGCAAGTTGTGGTATACAACACTGGTGTATGGTAGTATCACCTAAGGTCCTCAATAAATCAATATCATCCTGTTTCCACAACCAATAGTACCATATATGTCAAAAAGCTATACTCACTGCCGCTACTAACTCTATCATCCAATCATCCTTTAGCCATCATGGCTCATAATTCTTGTGGTGATACTACCCAGCTGCAAACTCTCATCGAAGCCTTAGGCTCGGCCTATCGCATCACGAGTGCGCAACATATCAACAACATATATATATATATATATGTATATATTAAACCTAAAATATCCATATCCTATGCCATGAACAAGTATCTCTAATCAAATGCTACGTCTTGGGCCCCATATCACTCGGGTGCCAAAATATCAATATCAACATGGAACGGATGAAATAACCATACATGGTACTATAAACCTAGCTACCCAACCCAAGAATTCTATTTAGTATAGTTATTAAAGTTATAAGCCATAGATAGCCCCACGGAGCCTACCTGTCATCTGACGACAAAGCACTGTCATCTCACGAATATTGTTTCAATCAATATCAAATGATCTGAAACTTGCATCAATGAATTTTATATATTAATACGAGTCTATAGAGTATTTTATGCTATGTTTTGGACTGGGCCTAAAACGGGCTTATGGGTCCCGCTTGTCGAAACTAAAAATAAATTTCACTACAGGGTTCCAAACATTACCAGGAACCCATGCTCCGAAATTAGGTAAAATTTGAGTGCAGGAAGGGCTTCAAATCATCCTGGACAAAATTGACCCTAAAGGAGTCAAATATTCCATATTTATGGATTTATTGTGGGCATTATGATGTAATAACAATCCTAGGAACAATATATATTGAAATAAGGAAGAATTTCTCGAAAATAAATGGGTGATGGGATGATTTTGTCAACCTCAACTCTTTGTGCTATTAATGGTCGAAAGTAACATATTTAGGAAGAAGAAGAGAAGAAAACTTACCCAAATTCGTGGGGAAATCAAAGGGCGTTGAGAAGATCTTATTTGGACTTTGAATGACGTTTG
Source organism: Withania somnifera (assembly GCA_039654485.1). Lineage (NCBI taxonomy): Eukaryota > Viridiplantae > Streptophyta > Magnoliopsida > Solanales > Solanaceae > Withania > Withania somnifera. Next base: position 1,300 of record JBDJHY010333203.1, on the reverse strand, counting down.
TGAAAAGTTTTTCTCCGTAGAACTGAAGGAATCACAATGTTTTGACTAAAATAAAATGGAATGATAGTGCAGGAAATTTATGGTTCCAGTCATAGTACTCATCTCTATCACATGAGGTGACTCTAGATCGCATAGTACTGGAGGATGCATCATCGAGATCCTATACAATGGACTTGCAATCACATTGCATTATCAATTGATGTATCATGATTGTGTGAAGTGTCCATGATCACGTAAATTTGTGGACCATTGAATTTGATTGTGGGATCAAGGACACGATCGCAAAGAGCTAGTCATCATGCACCAGTTGGAGGTTTTCACAACAAAACCAAGGAAAGAAACATTCTTTGAATAACCAAAAGTAGCCAAAAGTGTACTTCTCCACCAACACCTCAAAAATGCAACAACAAGTCTAGAAATTATACCAACAACTCTCCTAGCCTAAAATCATCATTCTAGAGATATGGGAAGCGTCAGAATTCAGATCTAACCTCCCGAATACCAAAATACCACTCAAGCTCCACTTTAGCCCATAAACTTAACTAGAATCCACAATTTCTCATAACTTGAGAACGAAAATTCCAAAACACAAACTTAAGGTCAGTCCTGACTTTGTTCAGCATTCCGAAGATAACGGAACTGTTGAAATTAAATTCCAAGATCGTTTTAAAGAAAAGTTGACTTTGGTCAACGAGTACTTAGATTTTAGTCTCTAAAATAGGGAATTTAAGATATCTATCAACCAAGTCACGAGGGATCCGAACTGTCAGTCCTAGAAAGTCATAAATGACTTGGGGAAACTACTAAAATGCTCTAGAATGCAAACATCACATATTTATCATAAATGACCATGAGGTTCATTACAACTTCCACTACAAATAAGACTTTCATCCCCGAAAGTCAAGAAAAAATATGAAGTAATTGGTAAAAGAATGTACCTGATGCCTCAAACAGTTGTGGTTACTTTTCTGCATCTCACTCTCGATCTCCCAAGTAGCCTCCTTGATCGAACGGTTACTCCACTACACCTTAACAATTGGAATCTCCCTGAACCTTAACTTTCTCACATCCTTAGCCAAAATCTTCATTGGCTTCTCAACAAATGATTGAATCTCATCCAAATGTACTGAATCATCGCGGATAACATTTGACTCATTGGGCATATACTACCATAACATAAAAACATGGAATACCGAATGAACAACTGAAAGCATAGGAGGTAAAACCAACCTGTAGGAAACATCATAAATTCTCTCCAAAATCTCATATGGCCCAATATACCCGGGGCTAACTTGCCATA
>JBDJHY010333099.1:0-18965 GCA_039654485.1 Withania somnifera | reverse complement strand
TTTAATTTCTTCTTTAAGAAGATTGACTTCACCACAGAGCAACTCAATAGAAGGTTCTTCCTTCTTGGAATTAAATCTATTCATATTCTATTTCATGCTAAAAGGGGTTACAGTAGGCCTTACTTATTTTTTCCTAGTGAATAACTTCTGTAATTCTATTAGATATTTTTTCCTGGCTTCTTCATCTTTAATATTCTCAATAGTTGAGAATAGAGTTTCAGCAGAACTGTCAGAAATAACTCTAATAGATTTACTATCACAAAGGAAAATGTACCATGGTAATTGTACTCTGAAGTTTCTTCTTTAGATTCCGAATTATGAGTGACATTAAGGAACTCATCGTCGCTTTCGTCTTGCTCTTCATCTGAAGATTTCTCAGATTTTAATTCTTTTGCTTCGATGATATAGAAGAGTTTTTGCTTGATTTCATCATCAACTTCAAGAAGATTAACCTTCTTATTCTTCTTCTTCTTCCTAGAGCATTGGTTGGATTTGTGTCATTACTTACCACATGTCCAACAAGTTTCTTCTGAAGAAGACTCTATTGCAAAGGTTTTATTCTTAAACTTTCTCTTGGGTCTTTCTTTAGTTTCTTTTCTTTTCCTAGAAGATTCTTTCTTATAGTTTCCAGTGATGCGTTCTTTTTGCTTGCTTTCTTTATAGATGGAGATTTTAAGAAAGAAACCCAAAGACTTGACAGAAACTGCCAAGTTCTGTAGAGGAAAATATTTGTTCCTTCTTAAGTTTTTCTTTTAGATTAAGATCTGTGCAAAGTTCCATGGCCAATATATTAATAATGTTGATAAGGTTTCCATAAGAGAGTTGCAAATAGGGAATCAACCCATCACATCTGTCTCTTATTTTGGCTTTTACCTTTTCAGTGAAGTAAGGAGGTAAGCCGTTAAGAAAGTGTTCTTTCCAATAGTCATTATTTTAATCGGCCCTTATCATAACTTTGTTGATGAACATGTCTTTATACCACTTGAAGTCTGTTAACTTCTTATGGTACAAATTGTTAAGAATTTCAAGACTTCTATCCTGAAAAAGATGAGGTCCACTCATAGAGTGTTTTACTATGAAATAGATTAGCGTAGCGTGGGTGTCTTTGATCGCTGCTTCAGCTTTAGTTTCCATTCCATTTTCTGTTTTGAAAATAGTTGTTGTAGTAACAGCATTCTGGATTTCAGCTTTGTTATTATTAGTGAGATAATTGTCCCATACATTTTTTTGCGTTCCAGTGAAGCCTTCTATAAGCTTATTGACAGCTTATTTATCCCCAACTTTTTTCATTTTATAAGTTGTGATATTCATGCCCATTTCCTTGAGTTTTCCATAGATCTGACCTTTGCCCATTGTAACTGCGGCTGATGCAGGGTGAAGGGTATCTTCTTCAAACTGAACATCCGGGAAAGAAGGTCTGAGGTAATAATTTCTTTTGTTAGGATAGCGGTTTCCTATCATTACTCTAAGCCTATCACCTTGGTGATATTCATCTTAGAAAGCTGATCATTGATCCTATCCAAAAGATTATTGGACTGACTAAACTTGTCAAAAAGTTTAGGAAAATCTTCCGTAGTGAATTCAGGGATTCTAAAGGTGGGGTTAGTATCGATCTAGGGAATAACCTTAGAGGTACTTGGTTTATCTCCAATCCTACTTATACCTTTATGATGATTACCTTTGTTTTCTTCAATCTACTGAGAGACCACGTGAAGAACCTGGTTGGTATAGCTATTTTGTTTGAAGATTTTGTTAACATCCGCGACAGTAATTAATGTTGTCTCTTTATCAATAGGTTTCTTGAAGGGTGAAGCCTTGAGAATCTCCTTCCTATAAGGAAATGTAGGAGAGATGACTTGGTATCATCTATTTTTTCGGATCATTCAAACCATTTGAAGAATTCCATTTAAGTTTTGAATCTTTCAATGTCCTTGAACCATTTGTCTCTAAAAGATAGCCTCTGGGTTAACGAATAGCTAGCTTTGTACCATTCTACCTTTCGTTGATGTTGTGGGAGTTTCCACCAGTCTTGCAACTTTTTTTGTCATGGATAAACTTTTTATTTGTAGTAATAACTAGAATGTAATCTTTTCTCCTATGATCAGGTTTCATGTCACTGGGTATGGGGCTACATGAGGTAGTAGCCTCATAGTAGACCTTGGGGATAGTTTTGGAAAAATCGACGCCGTGAACTTTTCCATGTTCCAGATGTTTAAAAGATTCATTTCCCTCCCAGGGGTCAAAAGAAGAAGGTCTAGCCGAAGACATTCTTTTACTTGAAGAAGCTTGGCTGTAAGAATTGGATCTTAAAAATTTAAGATTAATCTTGAAATTGAATAACCCTGTCGATTTGAGATCGTTCAGGATGAATAGGTAAAGGGTTGGTGATAGAGTCGAATTTCGACTCTTCATCTATGAGGATATCATCCTATTTAAGGAGTCGAGGGACGAAGGTAGTACTGCGCTCGTGATTTTCTTCCATGAGCATAGTTACTCCTTTGACACTAGAAGCTACAGCCTTTGGGGCTATAGTGGTTTTCATTAGATTTTAATATACCCGATATATTACAGTTATTTCTCTCATATCAGTCTTACTATTCATATTCTTGGTTTTGACATTAAGTGTCAAGGTATCCATAAAGTTGGGGTCGTGGATATCAAATGAGAAATTGAGATAATAGTTAAAGTAATTCGGGCCATTGGTGAGATTACTTTCTAGAACTCCTAGCAGAGAGTCATAAAAGTTTAACGGTCTATCATCTCTAAGAAACATACATATCGAAATATTTAAACCTTTACGGAAAAGAGGTTTAACAGAAACTTGAACAAGACCAATATGAAGGAACTTAAAATCCTTCTTAAATTTATCAATATCAGCAACAATTAATAACTTGATAGTTTCAAGATAATTATTAATAGCAATTTTTGATCCACAAGTCTTTCCCCAATTCTCATATACAAAGTTGTCCAGAAAATAGAAAAGGAAAAAACAAGACCATCCCTTCAGTCATCACACTAACAGAACTTTTCCAAATGTGGGTTAAAAAACCACTTGTGTAGGTATTTGATATTATATTTTTTAAACATAAAAAAATTACCTAGCAGGTATATCTTTTTCAAAAGGTTCTTTAGGAATAGACCCATTTTGTAAATCATTTTCTACCTTAGAAATAGACAGATTAACACTATTAACAGTATACTAATGATTATTCATGAAGAGAAAGCTGCCCTGGGCTATAATTTAAGGAATGATATTTTAACAACAAGATATATATGAATATAGGTATCAATAGTCTATTGTTAATAAATGTAATTTACAATAGTCTTTATTTTAGTCTGTAAAGAAGTTTAACAGCCACATGCAACCCAACCCTCTACGTCCCTTCGGGGGACCCTGTAATAGGTAAAACAATTAAACATGATGATACATAAACGTAGCTAACCTAGAAACCATCTCATATAGCCATCTAGACAACACAAGTACCCTACATAGTCCATTCTAAAAGAACGTAATCATAGCCTACCTGGGTACCGGCGCAAGTCCTCGAAAGCACGGATATACCTCAAACCACTGTAAAATCACATGAACCATATTGATATTAACAAAAACATGCTCTATGGGTCAAAAGGTTAAGAATGAGGCCTTCCATATTTCCATGTGCAATTTGGGTTGGAAATCGGGCCTAAATATGGGCCCGTGGGCCTCGCAGCCTAAAATATAAAATAAAAAATGCCAGAAGGTAGGCCTCAGCTCAAGAAACATATGGTTTGAATAATGATCACAATTGGACCTCAAATAGGTCCTTAAATGGCCAAGAAAATATATCTACTAATGAGGAAAATATTCAAGGAACAAGAATGGGAAATATGCATGCAACTTACCTAGAAAATGAAGGAGAAGGGTCATAATCACCTCCTCAAGCTCCACTAACAATAAACCAAGCTCAAAATTATGAATTCCACCTCAATTAATTCAAAAAACTACAACCACCATCAAATCTCCACTAAGATGAAGTTTCATGGAAGTAGAAGGAGAAGGAACACACCTAGAATGAAGAATTAAACAAGAGGGACCACTTCCCACACTCGCACTAGCAATAGATACACTCTATGAGAAGAAATTGGCTAAGAACTCGGAATTTGGAAGAGGAAAATATAGGCAACTTGGTATGAAAATTTAAGGAAACTAACTTATATAGAACTGGCCATGACTCAGCACAATTACACCTCACCAACGCCGATGGCACTAAATCAGGAAAAGTGGAATTGCCACAATTGCGCCACCACATTGTGATCACACTAAAGGGAAGGAAGAAGGGAATAAGCATGATCACCCTCCCAGAGCTCCGATAGTGCCAATTTAGGAAATCATTACCACGATCGTGCTGAACAACTATTTCTAAGAAAATTTTACAACTAAAATTCTAACAAGGGCTAAAAATTAAAATAAGGTCAAATAAAGACAAATCAAATATAAAACTTCCATGAAAAACATATTTGGTACTCAAGGGAATCAACATAACGAACAACGAGGGTCGTTTGAGCAAAAGGAACTCCCTAGCCAAACAAAACCAAAACAACCAATTTCCTAACTTTTCACACAAACCCTCAATCCAAGCCTAGAAACCTTAGGAATTATACCAATTACCCAATTAAACCAAAATGAACATTCTGGAGCTGATGGAAGCGTCAAAATTCCAATCCAGCACTCCGATCATCAAAATCCCTCCAAAATAATCTTTGTTTGAACTGAAGTCCCACAAAATAGATCAAAACGAAAGCCTTAGGACATAAAATAAAGGTTTAATTAGACCAAAGTCGGTATTCTAGAGCTAATAGTACTATTATAATTTTACTTTGAACGCGTTTACTAAGAATTCACACCTGATTTCACTATTTCAAGGTCAATATAACATGACACTATTGTATCAAAACACAACCCAAACCGATACATAAGGCATTTTGATACACTATATAGGGCTGACCCTTGACTAGAAAGGCAAGTACTGGGGTGCTATTCAACAACATTTTAAGCCTGAGAAAGATAGACACACACTCTGCTAACCACTAGAAGGGAACATCCATCCGCGTCAATCTAGTCAAAGGAGTTACAATAGAGAAGAAATCTGAAAAAACCAGTAGTAGTACCCATATAACACAAGGCAATTGTGGATCTCAAAAGGGGTGCTAGGACGAGGAAAATCACAAACCATGGCAACCTTCGTCGGATCAACACTAATAACTACACTAGACACTATATGGACTAGAAAAGCAATAGACTCAAGAAAAAAATACACGTTGAGAACTTGGTATAGAGCCACTAAACCCTAAAGTCTGGAGCATTATCCTCATATGCTCCTCATTCACCGCTCGACTCCATGAGTAAACCATTATATCATCCATAAAAACAATCACAAAGGAGTCCAACTAGGGCCTAAATAGATGAGTCATCAAGTTAATAAAGGTCGCAAGGGAATTTTTCAACCCAAATGACATCACTAGAATCTCATAATGCCCATATCTAGTCTGTAAAGTTATCTTCAAATTTCCTCAACCCAAAACCTCACCTACTGAAAACTGGATCTCAAGTAAATCTTAGAGAATATTGTGGAACCATTTAGCTAGTCAAATAAGTCATTAATACATGGCAGGGGATACTTATTTTTAATAGTCGCTTTATTTAGGTGCCTATAATCAATACACATCCTCATATACCTACCCTTCTTCTTCAAAAATAACACCAATGTCACCCTAAGGCGATACACTAGGATGGATTAATACTCTATCAAGAAAGTCCTACACATAAACACTCAATTCATGGAGGCCATAAGATAAAGGGTAATAAAAATTGTCCTGGTGCCTGACTCAACCTCAATAGCAAATTCAATGTCACGCTTGGGTTGCAGACCGGTTAAAAATCAATAGGAAACGCATTTAGAAACTCAAAAATGACCAACAAAAACTCAAGGGAGGGTGTTTTAGCACTAGCATTACTAACATGTTCCAAGTAAGCATGACACACCCTAGAAATAAGCCTATAGGCCTCGAATAAGATATAACCCAAACCAAGGAGTAGATAATAGGCCCCCACCATACTACCGGGGTACATTAGGCATTGATAAGTTCAAAATCTTGGCATAACAATCTTGGATCACATGGTGAGGGTATAATTAGTCCATGCTAAAAATTGCATCAGAGTCTAACATATCTATATACCCAATCCACCACTAGGTCCTCGCCCATGGTGGTAGATACACTTAGAGGCACAAATATTTTCTCACTAGAAATACCCAAATGAGTAGAAAAATATACAGAAACATATGAGAAAGTGGACACAAGATATAATAAATTCAAGGATGAATGCCCATAAATAAGTAACATATTGGTGAAAATAACATCAGATGTCTCATCCTCGGCTCATTTCGAAGTGGAATATTGCTGACAACAACCTCCACTCTTTTTCTTTCTAACTCCTTTGCCTCTCACTCCCCCTTTATGTCCTCATATGGATCCGCAATTCACTTTCTACACACCTCTAACTAGTGGCACAATCTATAATGGCTAGGTAGGTAAAGTTATTGTTTGTGTAGCCCTACAGCAAGGGATCCTGAGAAAAATATCCTCTATCCTTGAAATTAAAGCAACTCTTGGTATGTCGATCTCTGGTAGACCTAGGAAAGCTTATGGCATAATGACCAACCTTACGGAACTTATAGAAACCACCCCTATATCTTGATCGACAGCTTGAACCCTTAATCTGGCCCTGTGAAAGTAGAGCTGGACCCCTAGTGAGATAGTTGCTCTATCCTCAATCGGAAGTCTGTACTGAATCATGGAACTAATAGATGGTCTAACCTCTCCTACAATAGGATCTGCCTCCGGACCTAAAACCAAAATAGCTTTTATAGTGGCGTTGTCTCTTCCCGTTTCCCCCTTGGTCCCGGCAACCAAGATCTCCATACTATGAGCTTAGATAGGAACATCCAAGAAAGACTTTTTCAGTACTAAACATCCACTCTACCTTACCACAAATATCCAACCTCAATACATAAGTAAAGTGGCAAATTAACTCCTTCTCTATGGGAAATAAATCTCCAGCATGCCTAGAAAGGTCAATAAATCAGGCCTTGTACTCAGAAAATGTCATAGTGCCTGTTGTAAACCTGCAAACTGAGTCCATAGAAACTCCCATGCACTCTTAGACATATACTTGTACATAAAGTCCTCTCCAAACTATCCCCAATATAGTGGAGCTGAACCAGGTGGTCTGATATCTCTTTAAACTCAATACCAATGGCTAGCAGACCTCTCAAGAAAATATGCAATAAAGTCAACCCTATGTGTCTTCAACAACTCTAAAGTCCTCAACCGCTCCTCACATGCGGCTATAAACACATAGGGGTCTTGCCCCACTAATCCAGAGAACCTGGATGCTCCAAGCCGGAGGAAACGGTCTAACATCTTCCTTACCTTAGAGGATGGAATAGTCAGAGCTGGTGTCGAAGTAGATACAAGAGTGGTCTAAACTAGTGGAACAAGATGAAAAGGTAGTATTGATGGGGATGTAGATACCTGGGGAGGCGGATCATTGCACTCATCTCCTTAAGTTGACGAATATGGTGCCTCTATTGGTATCCCACCAAATATCTTTAATATCTGCCAAAACATTTGTTGAAACGTAGCTGGCGGTGGCTGTGTAAAATACTTAGAGGGCACGTGAATAGACTACGGCTAAATGGATTGGTCTATTATAGTTGTATGTCACAACCCAAAATAAAGGTCATCATGGCATCAACAACCCTCTAATAGACAATCCTACCCTACAGCCGAGCTACGCATAATGGGCTATATACACTCAAATTATTCAACATAGAATAATGCATAAGCATATTTATGTAAAAGCAAAAGTAGAAGAATTACATATACAACCCAAATCCCAAGACCAGGTGTCAATGGCATATGGAGATTCTACACAGAGTATCCCAAAAGATAAATATATACAAAGAAACTCCTACTAAAGTGAAACTACACAGGGTCTACTAGAGACAAAAATAAAGCAGGATGGAAATCAAGGAAACCATGGGTAGCTCAGACGGCTAAGCTAACCGTAATCTCCACAGCCAGTTATATCTACTCCACTCGATCTCAACATCTTTGCTAACATCTACTAGTATTTTCACCACAAAAATGGTACACAAGTGTAGCATGGGTACCAAACAAGGTACCCAGTAGGAATCATAGGCCGACTGGGCTAAAATAAAGTACTAGTAAAAAATAGTAAGGAAGAAAAATAGGTCGAAGATAGTAGGAAAGAGATAAAGCTAATAGATAATAAAAAAAGATAAAGATGCTAAAGTGAAATACCATCAACAGAGTGTAAGTATAGGTCTACAGGGAGCGAAAAAATGGCAGGCATGTACAAATAGTAACCACTATTTGTAAACCTGAAATTGAAGTAAGGGAAAGTACTTATGCTCTATCTAAGCCAATACCCAACTAACCATATGTATTTATAAAACCCATGAATAAAGGATCGAACGGTAAAGTATAGCTAAATATAGGAAAAAAGGTAATCACACAAAAACTAACAGGCACCCCATCCCACTAGTAAGCACAAACAGTAGAACAAAACCCACTATGACTCATAAATAATATAAAAGTAAAATATGGGGTATAGGTAAGTAAATCTGAATAAAGTCTTATCATATAGTTACACCCCTTAAAGTACCAATCTCAGGGTCCTAGCCCTGGAGGAATGCACCTCAACTTAAGTCTAGGGTCTAAGCCCTATTAGTGCCAAACACTAGGTTTTATTCCCCCCATATGCTACACTCGGGGTTTGTGCCTCATAGGACTGCAACTCAAACTTGAGTGCATGGGTAAGTACCCGATCAGTACCCATATCAGAGGTTTGTACCTCATCTGTGCCATACTCAAGGTCTTAGCCCCCGAGGATCGTACCTCTAAATTGAATATAGGATCTAAGCCCTATAAACACTAGTCGCACCACACAAATCCAACAATATAAAAATGCCCAATATAGCATACTAATAACAATACTAATACTAATAGAGATGGAAGCAACCAGAGTCTAACATCGGCTTGAGGCCACCAGTTAAGAGATTATCTCAAAACACTCATGGTGCGATAACTCAAATTAGTCCCTAAGGTCCATGGCCCCTCATGTGATGAGGCCAGGACCCGGACATACAACCCTTCTTCCAATACACCCCTTCACAGGCCCCAAAAACTGAAAAAATAATCAAAAGTCAACTAGGATGAAGCGATCAACCAAAAACCCAACCCACACAATTGGCCATTATCAAATAAGATCCACCCAAAATAGTTAATATGGGCCGCAAAGCCTAGAAAATTAAACTAAAACTACCGACACAAAGGCCCTAGCTCAATGAACACGTGGTTTGATTTTACTTTTTGTTGGACCAATGGAAGGTCTTTAATTTTCCAATAAAGGTTTGTACTTCTAAGGAAAAATATACACAAGGTGATCAAATCAAGAAACAAGCAAATACATACCAAGAGAGTGAGTAATTATTCTCTCAAACAGTTCGCCAAGCTCAAAACACAACATACCTAGCCAGAAATGTAATTAAAAACAACAAATTAGCCAAAATGGAAAACCTTCCATGGGATTGTAAACCAAGAAAATGGGGGGAGAAAACTTACAACAATGATAAGGAAATGAAGGAATGATTGTTCCCAAAGAGGATGGTGAACAATACTTAATAAGGGTGCCGTATTGGGCTTGAGGAGAGGTTGGAAATGAGGAGAGGGGAGGAAAATAAGGAAATGAAGGCTGGAAGGGCTTAAAAATCCACTCAGTTGACATTCCCTAGGAACCTGGAAACACTGCCAACAATGGGGATACCAATTTATCGGTCCCAAATTCTATTTATTGGCATTCCCTAAACATTAGCAACCTCGGAGTGTACCTACTTATCAGTCCAAATGATTAACTTATTGGTATTCCATGGAATGGCCCCACATGGTAGGTACCGATTTATTAGTACAAATGACAGATAAATCGGTCTGCAATGCACCAGCAAAATAACAGTTTTCCAATAGGGGGCTCAAAAAAGAAATGGGTTCCAATCTTGACAAACCAATAGTGCCTTTTGAGTGAAAAACACATTGCAGACTCAACAGAATCAGCGAAACAACCATCGGAGGTCATTTAAATTAAAATGCCCCTGAAACCAAAGCAAATCAAAAAAGGTCATTTTTTAACTTTCCACAAGCGATCCCAAAACGAGCCCGGACTCCCCGGGAAGTAAACTAATGACTCAACTAGCCCAAAAGAACTATTCTGGAGCTGATGGAGTCATTAAAAATCCAGTCTGATGCTTCAATCACGAAATGACCACCCAAGCTCATAAATGAGCTTTGTCTGAACTAAATTTCCATAAATTAGCTCAAACTCAAAATAAAGACCCCGCGATACGAACTCATGGTCCATCTAGACCAAATTCTATTCCAGAGTCATAAATGAGATAATGGGAAAACAAGATAAGAGGCAAATGAGCTTCCAAGGCATAAAACTACCAATCCCAGCAAGTTGTAAATGACTTGGGGAAACTACCAGATGGCTCTAAGCATAGAAAAAGGTGAAAAGAAAGAAAATAACCAAATACTTATTAAAATATCGACCCCTAAAAAGGATTTTATTCCTCGAAAGTCAAAGAAAGAGTATTATTAGAATGCTCGATCAGATGTGGATACTGGGAACATATGTCACGCTCTATCTCCAAGTAGCCTCCTCGACTGGTAGATGTGCCTAATGAACCTTTAACATTTGAATCTTCCTGGACCTGAGCTATCTCACGTCCCTATCTATAATAGCCTTAGGATCTTTAATATAAGTCAAGGTTTCATCAAACTGCATAGACTCTCAGTGAAGGACATGGGACGATTTCGGTACATAACGGTAAAGCATCAATATATGAAAAATCGGGTGAACTGCATCTAACTCTGGCAGAAAAGCAAGTCTATAAGTGGCCTCTCAAACTCTTTGTAAGATCTCATAAGGCCTAAAATACCGGGGCTACACTTTCCCTACCTACCAAACCTCATAACCGCCTTCATAGGCGATCCCTGAGGAAGACCATGTCATTAACACTGAACTCAAGGGGCCAAATACTACGATCTACATAGGACTTCTACCTAATATGGTTTGTCTGGAGTCTATCCTGAATAAGTATAACTAGGTCTGTAGTATCATGGATCTAATTGAAACTCTAGTGTCAATCCTCGCCGCCACAAAACCAACCAATAGGCGATCTGCAATGCCTTCCATAAAAGCCTCAAACGGCAGCATTTGAATACTAAAATAGTAGATGTTAACTCTTCCAAGGCCAAGAGTCTATCACAACTACTTCCAATGTCGAAACCACAAGCTTGCAACAAGTCCTAAAGTACCTGAATGGTCCCTCAAACTGCCCATCAGTCTGCGGGTGGAAAGTTGTACTCAAATCAACGTCGATATCCAACTCTCTCTTAATCGACCTCCAAAACCATGAGGTAAATTGTGTGCTCTAATAAGATATGATACACAAGCATGCCACAAAGCCTAACTACCTTACGGATACAACTCCGCCAATCTCTTTGAACCCTAAGTCGAATGCATCGAAAGGAAGTGAGATTATTTGGCCAATCAACTCACGATAACCCAAATGCAATCATAACCCCTAGAAGTACAAGGAAGGCCTGTAACAAAGTCTATAGTAATCCGCTCCTATATCCACTCAGGGATAAGGAGCCTCTGCATCTCACCACTCGGTCTTTGGTGCTTGATCTTTACCTGCTAACAGGTTAAACACTGACACATGAAAGATGTTATAGACCTCCTCATTCTGCAAGCAATAATGCTTCCTCAAATCATGGTATATCCTCGCTATAGCTGGGTGAATAGAATACCTAAGAAGTGAGCCTAACACAATAAGGTTTTCATCATATCACCAACCCTTAGAATGGAAATACAACCATTACCCCACAAGAAAACATCAAGCCCTACCGCAGCCTAAGTGAAATCACCCAGTACCCTCTCTCAACCAAACTAAACATAGATCCTCATACTGGCGTTGTTGAATCTTATCATTAAAGATGAACTAGACTCACTATGGCAACAATCCAGTATGGCGCTGAAAGATTCAATCGAACCATTAGTTGGCAAAGAACTGAATATCCTAAGCCAACAGCCTCTCAAAAAGGAAAACTACACCTAGGCTACCCAAACTCACCACCTTTCGACTCAAGGCATCAACAACCAAGTTAAACTTTCCTATTTGGTAGAGAATACTCAAATGGTAGTCCTTCATGAGCTCAACCCATCTCCACTACCTCAAGTTAAGCTTCTTCTAACTCAAAATGTACTGCAAGCTGCGATGATCTATGAAAATCTCACAATGGACCCCACACAGGTAGTGCCTCCAGATCGCAAGCGCAAAAACTACCGCCACCAACTCCAAGTCATAGGTGGGTAGTTACGCTCGTGATACGTCATCTACCTCAATGAATAAGCTATAACATGGCCCTGCTGCATCAGAATACAACCTAATTCGATACCCAAGGTATCACAATATACTATAAACGACTGAACCCAACTAGTAACACTAGAACTTTAGCGGTAGTTAGTAACTCCTTCAGCCTCAAAAAGCTGAACTCGCACTTAGCTGACCACTGGATGGGCACATCCTTTTATATCAGTCTAGTCAACGGGGTTGCAATAGAGGAGAAACCCTGAATAAAATGGCAATAATACCAAGCAACCCTAAGGAAATTATAAATCTCTATGATGGAAGTATGTTTAGGCCAATAACATACTGCGGCAACCTTAGCCGAGTCAACACTAATGCCGCACCTGACATTACATGGCCTTGGAAAAAGATGAAGTCTTGACAAAACTCACACTTTGAGAACTTAGCGTAGGTCGCTTAGTCCTTAAAGTCTGTACCACAACTCTCAGGTGCTCCTTGTGCTTGGCTTGACTCCTCAAGTAAACCAACATATCATCTATGAAAACAATCACGAAGGAGTCTAAATAAGGACAGAATAGGTGAGTCATCAAGTTTGTAAAGGCTGTAGGAGCATTAGTCAGCCGAAATGACATCACCAGGAACTCATAATGTCCATATCTCATCTAAAAAGCTATTTTTGGGACATTGTCATCCCGAATCCTCAATTGGAGGTAGCCAGACTCAAATCAATCTTAGAAAACATTGTGGCTCCTTGAAATTGATCAAACAAATCAACAATACGTGATCGGGGATACTTATTCTTAACAGTTACCTTATTTACTGTCTAAAATTGATACACATCCGTATAGAGCCATCCTTTTTCTTCACAAACAACACTCGAGAACCCCACGACGACACACTAGGATGGATGAAACCCTATTAAGCAAACCTCTGCAATTGTACACGTAACTCATAAAGCTCAACTAGGGAAATATGATATGGAGGAATGGAAATAGGCATGTAGCCCGACTCAGCCTTGATAGAAAAGTATATATCACGCTCTGCTGGGAGGCCAGGAAAACCAATAGGAAAAATATCAACAAACTCACTAACAACTGACACAGCTCAGGGAAAGGGGACTCAACACCGATATCTCTAATATGGGTCAAAGAATAGAAGCCTCAAGCAACAAGTCTACAGCCCAACAAAAAGAAATGACCTGAACTGACAAATGTCTAGTAGAACCGCACCACAATACTGAGGTACACTGGTCACAAGCAAGGTCACGGTCTTGGCATAACCATACATGACCGCATGATATAGGGATAACCATTCCATGCCCAAGATCACATCAAAATCTAGCATCTTTAGCTAAAACAAGTAAACCCAAGTGTCGTGACCCTAAATAGTCACCAGACACGACCTATATACCTGATCCACCACTAGGGTCGTGCCTACCAGGGTAGATACACTCAAGGGTACAGGCAGTCGCTCAATAAAAAAACCCAACCATGAAGAAAAGTAAATAGATATATATGACATAGTAGAACCCAGATCAAATATTTAAATTTAGAATACCCAAGAATAGTTAATGTATGAGTAATAATAGCATCGGAGGCCTCAGCCTTGGCCCTGTCGGGAATAGGATAAAACTAATGTTGATCCCCAGCCTGATGTGTATCCAAACCTCTTCCTCTACCTCCATCCCCTCGGCCTCCTCACCTATCTTCCCAAATAGATGTGGTCCATCTCATACCTATGGTACTTCCTGCAATAGACGAACATGTAAAACTGTGTCCTGAGTGGCCCTACATCAAGGAAAATCTTGTGTAAAGTAACCCCGGTCTTTGCACTCAAAACACCCCTCCACATATCAATCTCTGGGGACCTTGGTGAATTCTCTAGCATGATGACCCTGCACCCCACACTCATAGTAAGTTTCCCCATTCCTTTCCTGACTACAAGATCCCTCAGCATGGCCCTACGAACCTAAAACTGGCCTCTGGTAGGCTAGCTTCTCGATCAACTACCGAAGGACTGATATTGTTATCTAGACTGGTCCCTCTAACCAAATCATGACCCCTTGATCTGGACCTTAAAAAATCACCCTGATGGCGCTGCCTCTTCTCACTGTCCACTTGGACCTGGTGAGCCAAAGCTTCTATGCTACAGGCATGATCTGCAATATCCATAAATGACTTCTGCTGCACTAGTAGCGACTCAACCTAACCCCATAAATATGAACTTATCCCATAAGAAAAGAAGAAAATGCGCTCCTCGTCTATTAATAATAGGTCACAAGTATGTCTAGATAGGATAATGAAGTTGGCCTCGTACTCAAAAACAGTCATGGAGCCCTAACGCAAATCATCAAACTGAGCTTGTAATGCCTTACGAATGCTCCTAGGCACATACTGGTATATAAAATCCTCTTTGAACTACCCCCATACCAGTGGGGATGACCCTAGTGGCCTACGATCTCAAAATACCTTCCACCACTGACTGGCAGCACCCTCAAGTAGATAGGAGGTAAAAGCCACCCTATGTGAGTCTAATAGCTCCAATAACCACAGGTGCTCCTCACATTCCCTAATAAATTAATGGGGGTCCTTCCCCTACACCCATAGAACCTGGTGGGGGAGATCCATAAAAAATGGTCCAGTATCTTTTGCACCATAAATGTGGGTAAAATAGGAGCAGGTGCTGGTGCAGAAGCAGTGGTAGTAGCCTAAAATTATGCAACTGGTGGTGCTGATGGTGGTGCACTGGGGCTACAAACACTGAGGGAGATGATGCACCCTGCACCACTCCCTGAGCAGATGACTGCTACTTGTCTGCCGATGTACCGTCTGACATCTATAACATCTGCCATAATAGGTCTATAAAAGAGGCAGGTGGTGGTTGTACAGGATGTAGCGGTGGTGCAGATGGTGTCTGTTGTTGTGGAATAGCTGCAGAAATAGGTACCAACAGAGCATCCTTACCCTCTCCTGGCTGGTTGGGTGAAGGTCCCGATCCACAGAAGATCCTACGGTATGGACCATCTACAAAAGAGTGAAGCCAAAGTAAGTTATTAGAAATGGTATGAGTATTAACACCCGACAAGATTCAAAAGATGAGAGTGTTTCCTAAGGTACCCCATAGCCTCCTGAATATTAGATGTAGAGGTCTACGCACTGAATCGTATGACTCTACTAGGTACATGCTCCAATGCCAGAGATACTGCTAACCCTAGCACTCTAATACCACTCTGTTATGATCTAATAACTGGGTTATGAGGCCATCTACAATCCTTATTTTTACAAGACTAACCCTACTGCCCAGAGCTATGCTCTATGGGCTATATACACTCGAATCATCCAAAATAGAAAGAAAGCATAAGAAGATATATGTAAAAGCAGAAGCATAAGAAATACATACACAACCCAAATCCTAAAACCTGGTGTCAATTGCATATGGAGCTATTACACAGAGTATCCAAAATATGAAATATAAATAATGCAACTCCTACAAAAGTGAAACTACAAAGGACCTTCTTTAGACAAAAATAAAGTAGGCTGGAAATCAAGGAAACTACAGTCATCACTGGCCGCAAAGCTTATCGTAATCTCTGCAACCAACTGTATCTACTCCGCATGATCTTTTTGTATTCGATAACCCTATCGGTATATGCACCATGAAAAAGGTACATGTGCAGCATGAGTACCAACCAAGGTTCCCAATAGGCATCATAGGTCGACCGGGCTAAAATAAAGTACAAGTAAGAAATGGAGAGGAAGTAAACAGATAAAAGATAGTGAGAAAGAAGTAGAACAAACAGATAATGCAGAAAGATAAAGGTGTCAGAATGCAATTCCATCAATAGAGTTTATGTATAGGTTGACAAGAAACAAAAACATGGTACGCATGTGCGGGCAGTAACCACTATCTAAAAACCCAAAGTTGAACTAAAGGAAATGTACTTTTTCTCTAGCTAAGTAGAGACCCAACTATTTTTTTTGTGTGTATATATATATATATACAAACACCATAAATAAAGAATCAAAAAGAAAAATACAGCTAAGTGTGGAGTAGAAAGTAACCACTCAAAAACCTACCTGGCGCCCCATCTCATCGGTAGGCACAAAAAGCACAACAAAACCCACTGTGACTCCCCTCATTAAGCCCCCCTCGCACAAACAATACGAAGGTAATACACGGGGGGTGTATGAAAGTAAATTTGAATAATATCATGTCACACCATGGGCCTTCCTCTTAATAAGTGCCAATTCTCAGGGACAAACACCCCTACTAGTAAAAATCTCAAGGTTCGCGCCTTGTAGGATCGCGCCTCTAAATCAAGTCCAGGGTATGTGCCCTAATAGTTCCAATTTTATGGTATATTCCCTAAAGGAATGTACCACAAAATCAAATGTTGGGACCTAATAGACCCAATCATAGGTCTATTCCCCGGAAGACCGCGCCTCTAAATCAAATGCAGAGTTTGTCCCCTAACAGTGCCAATCTCAGGGTATATGCACCGAAGGACCACTCTTTTAACTAAAAAGCATGTTCTTTTCCCTACCATCACCAGTCACATAACCCAAATAAAATAATATAATAATGCCTAATCACGGTGTACCAACAACACTGCTTATCAATAACAAAAATGGAAACAATTGGAGTATAAGATACACCAAAGTACACCAGCTAAGATCTCAACTCTCAACACTTTCGTGCAATAAATCAAATAGTCCCCATGGTCTATGGCCCCATGTGGTGAGGCCAAGATCAGGATACATGACCCTTACCCTTTATGCCCCTTCACAGCTCCCCGAAATCGATAAAATAACCACAAGCCAACTAGAATGAAGAGCAAAAAAAGCAAAAAGAAAAAAATAATTATTCAGTCTATAATGAAATTAAATAAACCTAGCCTACCTGGGCACCGACGAGAAATCCTCAAAGTGTACACCATAGCTTGAAGCTCCAAACGCAGTTGAAAGTGCCCGAAACTATCAAATTATGATTCCAAGGATTGAAACATGGAGAATAAGACCCATATTGCAATTCACAAACCTAGTCAGAAAATGGGCCCCAAAATAAGCCCGCGAGCCCCACATCTCAGCTCGAGGAACTCATGGTTCAATTTTGAGGAACTCATGAAGGTCCTAAATTGTCCAAAAAACTTCTAAGGAAAAATATGCACAAACTGATCAAAGTGAGAGACGAGCAAATACATACTCTGAGAGTGACTAATTATGCTTCAAAATGGCTCACCAAGCTCAAAACACAACATACCTAGCTGGAAATATAATTAAGAAAAATAAATTAGCCCAAATAGAAAACCTTCCATGCGAGTCTAAACCAAGAAAAATGGGGGAGAAGACATACCACAACGACGGAAGGATGGTTCCTAAAGTGGAGGATCAACAATAATTAACAAGGGCACCCGATTGGGCTTAGGGAGTGGCTGGAATTGAAGAGAGGGGAGGAAAATACTAAGTAAGGAAAATGAGGAAATGAAGGCTGGAAGGGCTTAAAAATCCACTCAGGTGTCGATTTATCGGACAATAGTGTTGATAAATCGGCATTCCCTGGGAACCTTGCAACATTAGAAAGACTGGGAATACCTATTTATCAGCCAAAAATGTCAATTTATCGGTATTCCCTGAATACTGGTAACCTCAAAGGGTACTGATTTATCAATCCAAATGAATGATTTATCGGCATTCCTTTTACAAGTCCAAATGGCCGATTTATTGGCATTCCCTGAATACTAGAAACATAAGAGGGTAATAATTAATCATTCCAAATGACCGATTTATCGGTATTAGATGGAATGACCCCTACCTATCAGGTACCGAGTTATTAGTACAAATGACCAATAAATCATTTTGAAATGCACCAGCAAAGCAACAGTTTTTTAATAATCCAACGAGGGGCTTGTAAAAGAAACGGGGTCCAATCAATAGAGAATTTTGAGTGAAAAACACATTGCGAACTTAACAAAATCAACAAAACGACCATTGGAGGTCGTTTAAATGAAAATGACCCCAAACTAAAGCAAATAAAAAAGGGCCATGTTCCAACTTTCCACAAGCGATCCCAAAATGATCCTGGACTCCCCAGAAGTAAAATAACACTCAAATAGACCAAAAACACCATTATGAAGCTGATGGAATCATTTTAATTCCAATTTTATGCTCTGATCAACAAAATACCACCCAGGCTCTAAAATAAGCTTTAGCTAAACTAAATTTCCACAAATTAGCTCAAACTCAAAACAAAGACCCCGATATATGAACTCATCATATACCTAGAATAAAGTCAGCATTTCGGAGCTAATGGAACTATCAGAATTCGATTCTAAGCTTATTTACTAGGATTTCACTCTCAAGTTCCATCATTTTAAAGTTGAAACTTCAAAATAAGAAAATTGAGATAATGGGCAAATGAGCTATTAGGGCACCGTACTACCGGTCCCATCAAGTTATAAATTAATTGTGAAAA
>JBDJHY010332991.1:0-23646 GCA_039654485.1 Withania somnifera | reverse complement strand
GTTCTCACAAGATTAATATTACCATCAAGTTCATCTAAATATCCATAATTACAGATAATTAATTTGACCATAAGTTCAAATACGTTATCCTTTTCATTTGTATCAAACTGTTCTTACAACCTTATCATTATCATTAAGTTCATCAGAATATCCATAACTACAACTCATTTGTCTTGTCCATAAGTTCAAATACTTCATCTCCCATCAAACTTTTCTTGCATTGATAGAATCCTTCATTTATTCTTAATGCATCGTTTGGTACAACTTATACATGAGATTCATATCAATTATTACTTGCTATCCAGAATATGCTTTCATTTTTGTGTTCAATGTCATTTCAAGAAACATTATTCTAAAGAATAAGTGCAAGAATACAATTGTATAAAGTCATAAAAATTGTATTAAAGGTTAAAGAGTATACCTTGAATCGTACCAATATTATCGTTACCATTATGATAGATATTTATAATCAAAATGGTAAAAATAATTAGCACATAATTTTTTCCATACCTGTATGAAGAATTCTTAGATAGATCGAAGACTTTAACTCATAAATAATTATTAATAGAATAAAGCATACCTCTTTCCTAAAAGATCATTAATATGACCATATAATCAGATTAATAAGGCCTCAAAGTAATATGATATTCAGGATCTTGAATGAAATGTTAGTATTCTTACAAAAATAGAAAATATGACACATGATTTGTCCAAGACAAATCTTAAACCCACATATATGTAAATTAAATATGTATGATATTAATAAAGATAGCATGTATGCATGTCCTAAAATTTATGACATAATAAATATTAAGAAGTGAAATATACATTTTAAGGTTATACAAAAAATTCTTAATTAGTAAAAACATATCAGTATGATACATAAGTCAACTCAAAGCTATATACAGTTGAGTAGTGCTAGACTAAGCTTAGCAGGCTAATAAAGATTACCAGAGCAGTTGTATACATTACCTATTACAGTGAGAAGAGCTTGAATAAGCTTCTATGATACCAATCATTTCATATTTACCATTATTTGTTGCATCTTCTTTTTTTGTATAGATTTTCAAATATCTATACCCTTGTTCCTTGATTAGACACTACATAAATCTAAATGATCCGTTTTATGGGTAGACTAAAGAAATTCTTGCAAAATAAATTATTATATATTTTGTACCCAAGCATTCTTTGATCCTTCAGGGTTAAGCTCGATATTATTCATGTCTTGTTTGGGTATTCATACCCGACCAGGTATGACTTCATACAAAAATGTACATTTATAATAGTTATGACCTTTTTTACAACAACAATAATAGTTTTAATAAAAGAGTTATTTAGTGATTGACTGGTGAGTCGACTTTCTAGAAGTAGGTTGGTAACTTTTATATTTTCTTTCAGTTGATTTGTTAGAAAGAGTCATCTAATTAATACATGCATTAGTGACTAACTTATATGTCAACCTACTCGAGAAAAGTTTATCACTGATAGGTTCTTTACCAGTTGACTCAAGTTGTTGAGTTGACTGAATTGTCCTGAAAGAGTTATGACCATGGGATTTGCGCATGCTATCAATTAGAAATTACAATTCCTGAACTTTTTCTTGAAGATTTTATTCTTTCACAAGCTTCTAGTTTTTTCCCTAATCATTCTTTTCTCTTTGAATTATTCTAAGTTCATAAATAACATGATTTAAATCATTTATGACATGATCTAAGATTTTTTAAAGTTTATTATAATTATTGAAAGTTTGAGATCTTATCTCTCTTGTCTGATCTAGTGTCATGAAGCATACGCTGGTCACTTCTTCTTTTTCTGTCTCTTTATCAGATTCATCCTCATCACTCTAAGTCAAAATTCTGCAATTCTTCACTTTGAAATTAGGGAAATCTAATTTAATATTACAAAATTTACCACATTTTATAATAGTTTATGTTTTCTTTTTTTGGAGCTCATTTTTTTTTAGTCTTCTTGAATATCCTTGATGGGTTGAGTTCTCTTTTTTTATTCTTTTCTCTTGTCCTTTTAATGTTTTCTGATATCTTGTCCCCCCTTTTGTGATCTTTTTTATTTCTGACAGCGACTTTGTGGATAACTTCCAATCTTTTCCATATTTCATTTGAAATTCTACATGTGGATATTTTTTCATATTTTTCTTTATCAAGAGCTCAATAGAGCAGGTGGATTTCTCTAGATTTTTTTGCACAATATCTAAATGATCAATAGTATAATTAAATATGGATATCTCTCTTCCAAAATTCTTGCCGTTGTTGTTGTTCGAAATAGGCTTTGTCCCATTCTGAATAACTAGCCAGGCTTCATAAATTGCTTGATTAAACATAGATCTTCAGTCTAACATTCCACTGATTGTAGTATCGATTATTGAAGTAAGTTGACCTACTTATTTAAAGTCCTTTTTGAAATATGACTTCTATTCTTGATGTCCTAACATGAATCTTTACTTACTTGTTGTAAGAAAAAGTACAAATGTGAAATAAGGCTTTGATACCAATAGAAAGTACAAGAGGGGGACATGGGTGAACTGTAAGCCTGTTAAAAATTCTTCGACTGTTAGTAGAATGCTCCTTTGATATAGCCGATTGATGACGGGACAACTTACACACAATTGTTAGTCTTTTGATTTAAGAAATTGTAAGCCACAATAAATATTATGAGTGCATAATATAATATGAGAAAATAAAATAAAAGACACCAGAATTTTATGCTGGTTATGAACCATTGTGGTATCGTAGTTCAATTTTCTTTGGTTGCAAGGAGGTTATCTCCTTGAACTTTTTGTAACTTGAGTTGAGTACAACCCTATTAGTTTTTCTCAATCTCCACCAATGCTTACAAGGTTGGTTTTCACTCATTCACCAACAACGAGTAAGGTATGTTTTAGCATGCTCACTAACATATAGGGTTGGTTTTTACTCGCTCACCAACAACGACTCTTTGATTTTCACTCACTCAAAAAAGAAACAACTAATGAAACAACCTCTCAATACAACGCCTCACTAAATAATATTTTTCTCTCTTATCTCTATCAACGACATAGCAAATCAATGAAGAATTATAATGCTTATGAAGAGTAGAACAAAAAAACTTAAGAGTGGTTGAGACGAAGGTATGTGTGGATGCGAGTTTTTCTCCAAGGGTTTTGTATTCTTTTTATATTCTTTATGCTTGACTTAGTAGCTACAGTAAAAAAAACCAAGGGATTTCCATTCGTTCAAGGAATTGTATAATTTTTTTGATTTAGTGTATGTACTTAATAACATATTCATATAAGATATTTCAATGTATTTGTGGAATCATATCTTCCTTTAGGATTAATATGATATCCCAGGATATCCTATCCTAATTTGAAACTCTGATTTGCCCCTAATTGAGATTCTAATTTTTAGATTTCTTGGTATATTAATTTCCTTTGTAGATTCTCCTTGATTGGTTAGCATATTTCAGACTTATTCTAGCCTCCTTTGTTGTATACTTCTATGACTTTAATTTTTTTTATTTGTGTTCCCTTCTTGATTGATCAGCTGATTTGAATCCTATGCTTTACTCCATTTCTTTGCCTACTCGTTTATTTTTTTTATGATGTCTTTCTTTGTTTCTCGTCTAGATTCGTTCCACAAGATTATTTTCTTCATATTTGTACATATATTCTTTTTATAGTATATCAATAACCTTCCTTTAAAAGTTGAAGAATATATGTTTAAATTTGATATTAAAATTTAAATATTACTTTCCTTTTATAGAATATCTTCTTTTCAAAGAACCCAATATTTCCCTCAACAATTTCACCAAATTCTTTTTTTGACTTGTACAAATATGAGCTCTTATTTAAGAAACCCAAGTGAATTTCAAGATTCTCTTCATATTATCTTGATCTGAACTTTGATCACTTTAAATGTGGACTCTTTTGTGATCTCGATACTTTGGTCACATCTTGATTTGAAAAAATATCTTTCTTCCATATATTGTTAGTGATATCTTCTTTTTCATATTTGTTGAGACCTTTACTCAATTCTTTTTCATCAAATAAATATTTACTTGGCCAGTCTTTTTCGTCCATAATATCTTTTATTTTTTGTATATTTTCTTAGATCTTTAACAACTGGTAATTCATCAAATCAACCTATACCAAAAATAAATTTATCACAAATAAATGTTTATTTATTAAATTATTTTGCTTGTTATCATCAAAACTAACAAGTGATGATTACACACAATGAGCTAATACAAGTCAACACAAAATCATAATTCATATATATATATATATATAATTGAGAATCATGTAAAAATATATTTAGCACTTTAAGTTGACAAGAAAGGCTTTTGTTGAATAAATGAAACACACTTTAGTCAAGGACTGTAAGGCTATGAGTCAACTATAAGTATGTGAGATTGTTAAGAACCTCATATAGACAATCATATACTTGCAAACAAACAACTATCAATTACCACAAAATATTATTGATTCTTCTCATTCAACATGAGACATATATGTATAAAATACATAGTTAAGTACAAAATACTTTGAAACTGTTAAAGAATATTTTTGATCATCAATAATATTTAATAAGGATTTTCATTCTCACAAATAAAAACTATGCTGCGGTTTAGAAGAATATTTACCTTATTACAAGTAAATGGATACATATGATTATCCATGAGTACATATCAATTCATTTTCTCCAAGTGAGAAAATATTGCCATAGTAATATTCATTATTCTCAAAGAAGATTTCTCATATAACCGTTCATCATTTAGAAAAATTTAAGAGTCCTTTTTTTTATTTTATGTGCAAATGAATTAGCAAAACATGATCTATGCTTGTACACTTTTACACCTGCATTAATTGTGTTTTGGTACTTAATTCAATTTGTTTACTTACCAATATCCTCCTTTGCAAGAAAAATAAACGACCTTTATCAGAGTTTTCATGTACAACAAAAACCTTGATTACTTCCTTTAAATAATTGGCGTTCTTGAATAAAATTCTCATCCGACTTGTATTTGAAGAAAAATATTAAATCTCCACCTTAATTATATCAAGTTCAAAGACCTTGTAAGATCTCATAAAATATTGGTATGATTCATCATTAGAGACAAATGATGAAAATATGTGCAATTTTTAAAATCACAATTATATTTTTTGACGAATTATAAAGAGAGAGAAAAGATATAAAATAGTTTAGAACCAATTCAAGGCATGAGTACTTTTCAAAAGATTCTCAGTTCTACTACATGCTTGCCAAAATGTTATTCGATTTGAAAAAATATTTCTAACATGCATTTTGAAAAGTTATAAAGCTTTTTAAAATACTCATGAATAGCAATATTCAATAAAATTCTTAAAAGTAAAAAAACCTTTGTATTATGAAACCTTGAGCTACAAGTTATCTTTATTTGTCACAATCTTACTATTATCATCAGGTTCATCTAAATATCCATTATTGCAGCTCATTCATCTGGCCATAAGATCGAATACTTCATGTCTTTCATTTGCATCAAACTATTTTTTCAACCTTATCATTATCATTAATTTTATCTAAATATTCATATTACAGCTCATTCGTCTTTTTCATAAGTTCAAATAATTCATTCTCCATTGAACTTTTCTTACATTGATAGAATCCTTCATT
Organism: Withania somnifera; assembly: GCA_039654485.1. Classification (NCBI taxonomy): domain Eukaryota; kingdom Viridiplantae; phylum Streptophyta; class Magnoliopsida; order Solanales; family Solanaceae; genus Withania; species Withania somnifera. The sequence continues at coordinate 17,998 of JBDJHY010332991.1, read as the reverse complement.
TATTTTCAATGTATCTTGTTGTACAACTTGTTCATGTGATTCATATCAATCACTTCTTTGATATCAAGAATGTGCTCTCATCTTTGTACTCCATTTCACTTCAAGAAACATTAGTCCACAAAATAAGTGTAAGAAGATCTTTACAAAAAACTTATATAAAAGCAATACAAAATAATTAATGATTAAGGAATATACCTTAAATCGTACCAATATTATTCTTACCATGATGATAGATATTTATAATCAAAATCATAAAAATATTCAGCACATAAGTTTTTCATAGCCATTTATAGATTTCTTAGATAGATCAAAGACTATGGCTCATCATAATTAGCAATAGAAGAAATACATAACTCTTGCCTTCAAGATTATTAATATGACCATATAACGAGATTAAGAAGAGTTCAATTAATATGATATTCTTGATCTTGAATAAAATATTAGTATTCTTACCAAAAGAAAAAACATGATATATGATTCATTCAAGACAAATCTTAAATACGTTTGATATCATAAAGATCGCATGCTTGCATGTCCTAAAAATTATGACATAATAAAGACTAACAACTGAAACACACATATTCAAGATATACAAAAAATTCTTAATTAGTAAAAATATAGTAGTATGATGCATACGTCGACTCAAAGATATATAGAATTGACTAGTTCTAGACTAAGCTTAGAAAGCAACGAAAGATTATCAAAGAAGTTAGCTATACATCACCTAATACAACGATAAGATTTTGTATATGCTTTTATGATTCCAATCATTTCATCTTTACCATCATATGTTGCATCTCCTTTTTTATGTAGATTTTTAAGTATCTTTGTCCTTGTTCCTAGATTATCCACTATATAAATATCAATGAATCCCTTTATGGATAGACTTAAGAAATTCTTGCAAAACAAGTTAGTTTACATTTGGTACCCAAGCATTCTCTGGTTCTTCAAGGTTAGACTCGATGTTATTCCTATATTGTTTGGGTATCCATACCCAACCAAGTATAACTTCATAGTGAAAGCTACTTTTATGATATTTATAACCCCTCTTACCACAACAATAATAATTTTGATAAAAGAGTTCTTTAGTGACTGACTGGTGAGTCGACTTACTAGAAGTAGGCTTGTCACTTTTATATTTTCTTTCAGTTGATTTGTTAGAAACATTCATCTAATTAATCCTGGCATTAGTCACTAACTTATATGTCAACCTACTCAAGCAAAGTTTATCATTGATAGGTTCCTTACCAGTTGACTCAAGTTTTTGAGTTAACTGGTTCGGCCTAAGAGAGTTATGACTGGTGAATTTGCGCATGCTATCAATTTGCAATTGCAATTCGTAAAGATTTTTTTTTGGCTTCACAAGCTTCTAATGTTATTTTTCAGCCATGCTTTTTTTTTTGAATTTTTCTTAGTTCATCAAAAACGCGATTTTAATAATTGATGACATGATCTAAGAATTTTTTAAGTTTATTAGAATTATTGCAAGTTTGAGATCTTACCTCTCTTGTCTCATCTAGTGCCATGAAGCATACATTGGTCTCTTCTTCTTTGTCTATCTCTTTATCAGATTCATCCTCATCGCTCTAAGTCAAAATTCTGTAATTCTTCTATTTGAAATTACGGTAATCTAATTTAACATTTTCAAATTTACCACATTCATAAGAGTGTATGTTTTCTTTTTGTTGGACCTCATTCTTTTGGTCTTATTGAATATGCTGGATGGATTGAGTTCTCCTTTACGCTTATTTCCTTTTTTTCTTTAAATGTTTTTGGATATCTTATCCCCCCTTTTGTGATCTTCCTTATTTCTAACAGCGTCTTTGCTGATAATTTTCAATCTTTCTCATATTTCTTTAGCAGATTTGAAAGTGGATATTTTTTTATATTCTTCTTCATCCAAGAGCAGAATAGAGCAAGTGGATTGCTCTAGAGTTTTTTTGACCAATATCTAAATGTTCTTTAGAATAATTAGATATGGATATCTCTCTTCCAAACTTCTTCCATTTGTTGTTGTTCGAAATAGGGTTTGGCCCATTCTGAACAACTAGCTAGGCTTCATAAATCACTCGATTGAACAAAGATCTTCATTAGGGCCCTTCACTTATTGTATTATCGAGTATTGAAGTAAGTTGACCTACTTATTGAGAGTCCCTCTTGAAATATGACTTCAGTATCTTGATGTCCTACCATGGATCTTTACTAACTTGCTGTTAAGAAAAATACAGATGTAAGATAAGGCTCTGATTTCAATTGAAAGTACAAGATAAGACATCGGTGAATTGTAAGCCTATTAAAAATTCTTCGACTGTTAGTAGACTGCTCCTTTGATCCAGTCGACTGATGATGAGACAACCTGCACATAATTTCTAGTCTTTTAATTTAAGTAGTTGTAAGGCACAATAAATATTACGAGTGCAGAATATAACATCAGAAAATCAAATAAATGACACCAGAATTTTATACTGGTTCAGAACCATTGTGGTATCCTAGTTCCGTCTTCTTGGGTTGCAAGGAGGTGACCTCTTTGAGCTCTTTATAGCTTGAGTTGAGTACAACCTTAGTGGTTTTCCTTATTCATCACCAACGCTTACAAGGATGATTTGTACTCATTCGCTAATAACAAATTAGGATATGTTTAGCACGCTCACCAACATACAGGATTGGTTTTTACTCTCTCACCAACAATGCATTTTTGGTTTTCACTCGCTCACCAAAAAAAACAAACAACCAAACAACTTCTCAATACAATGCCTCACCAAATAATATTTTTCTCTTTTATCTCTATTGATGACATAATATATCAACAAAGATTTATGATGCTTAGAGAGTAGACAAAAACACTTGAGAGTGGTTGAGGCGAAGGTATGTGTGGTTGTGTGTTTTTCTCCAAGGTTATTGCAGTCTTTTTATATTATTCATGCTTGAGTCGATATTTTCTCTAAAAAAAACCTAAGGAATTTCCATTCATTCAAGGAATTGTATGATTTTCTTGATTTAGTGTGTCTGCCAAATAACATGTTCATATCAGATATTTTCATGTATTTATGGCATCATATCCTCCTTCTGGATTGAGATGATATCCCAGGATGTCCTATCCTAATTTTAAACTCTATTATTTTTCCCTGATTTAGATTCTAATTTGCAGACTTCTTGGTAGATTAATTTCCTTTAGAAATTCTCCTTGATTTTTTAGCATATTCCAGAATTATTCTGGCTTCCTTTTATGTAGACTTTAAATTTCTCTAATTGGTTTTCTCTCCTTGATTGTCGACTGATTTGAATCCTATGCTTTACTCTGTTTCTTTTCCTACTCATTTATTTTTTTATGATGCCTTTCTTTGTTTCTCGTCTAGATTCATTCCATAAGATTATTTTCTTCATGTTTGTTCATATCTTCTTTTCATAGTATATCAATAACCTTCATTTAAAAGTTGAAGAATATATGTTTAAATTTGATATTAAAATTTAAATATTAGTTTCTTTTATAGAATATCTTCTTTCCAAAGAACCAAATATTCTCCTCAATAATTTCACCCAATTCATTTTTGGCATATACAAATATGAGCTCTTATTTAAGAAACTCAAGAGAATTTCAAGATCCTCTTCATATAACCTTGAATCTTGATTTGAATGTAAGCACATTCATTTTCTTGATTTTAAACTTTGATCACTTTGAATGTGGACTCTTTCGTGATCTCAATACTTTGGTCATATCTTGATTTGAAAAATATCTTTCTTCCATATCTTGTCCATGATATCTTCTTTTTAATATTTGTTGAGATCTTTAATCAATTCTTTTTTATCAAATAACTTTTTATTTAGCCAGATTTTTTCGTCCATAATATCTTCTATTTTATATTTTCTTAGATTTTCAATAACTCTTTCTTCATCATCAAACTATGCCCAAATAAACTTATCACAAATAAATGTTCTTTATTAAATTATATTTCTTTTTATCATCAAAACTAACAGGTGAAATTTTGGACGTAACAATCTCCCACTTTTTGATGATGGCAAACCACTGAGTACAAAACTTTCAATTTTAATACAACACTAAATAAAAAGAATGTGAAATTCCCTAAATTAGTAAACTCTCCCTGAATGTATGTCCCTTTGATTCTTGAAACAATGAAAGAAAGGCTCCCCTTCACTTCATGCTTTTCTCTCTTTCTTGTTCCTTTTTTCTTGTCTCAAGATACTATTAGAGTAAACAAATTTTAAAGAAAAACTTCTCCCCCTTTGACTTCATGAAAAAGGATAAAATTTAAAATATAGACAAGTACTAACAAAAAGATTGTTGGATAATTAAATCTTAAGATTTTCAAAGAATGTACCACTAACACATAATGGGTCAATCCAAGTCAACACAAAATCACAATCCATATATATTTGAGAATCATGTAAAAATATTTTTAGCACTTCAAGTTGAAATGAAAGATTCTTGTTGAATAAATGAAACACAGTTTAGCTAAAGGAAAATCAACTATAAGGCTATGAGTCAACTATAATGTATGCAAGATTGTTAAAAACCTCATATAGACAATCATATACTTGCAAACAAACAACTAACAATTACCATAAGATATTATTGATTCTTCTAATTCAGCATGAAACATATATGTATAAAATACATACTAAAGTAGAAAATACTTTAAAACCTTTAAAGAATATATTTGTCTTCAAAAATATTTGTTAAAGATTTTCAATATCACAAATAATAAATATATAGCAATTTAGAAGAATATTTACCTTCTTACCAGTAAGCAGATACATGATTATCCATGAGTGCATACGAATTCCTTTTCTCAAGTGAGAAAATATTTCCATAGTAATATTCATTATTCTCAAAGAAGACTTCTCATGTAACCGTTCATTATTTAGAAAAATTTGAGAGTCCTTTTTTTTATTTTATGTGCAAATGAATTAGAAAAACACGATCTATGCTTGTACACTTTTACTCCTGCATTAATTGTGTTTTGGTACTTGATTCAATTTGTTTACTTACAAATTTCCTCCCTTGCAAGAAAAATAGACGACCTTTATCAAAGTTTTCATGTAAAACAAGAACCTTGAGTACTTCCTTTGAATACTTGACATTGTTGAAGAAACTTCTCATCCAACTTGCACTTGAAGAAAAATGTTAAATCTCTATCGCAATCATATCAAGTTCAAATACCTTGTAAGATGTCATAAAATTTTGGTACGATTTCTCATTAGAAATAAATGATGAAAATATGTGCAATTCATAAAATCACAATTATGTTTTTTGACGAATTATAAAGAGAGAGAAAAGATATAAAACGATTTAGAACCAATTCAAGGCATGCGTACTTTTTAAAATATTCTCGGTTCTAATACATGCTTATCAAAATATTATTCAGTTTGAAAAATTATTTCTAACATGCATTTTGAAAAGTCATAAAACTTTTTAAAATATTCATGAATAGCAATATTCAATAAAGGTCTTAAAAGTAAACAAACTTTCGTATTGTGAAACCTTGCGCTACAAGTTACCTTTAGTTCTCACAACCTTACTATTATCATCAGATTCATCAAATTTCTATAATTGTAACTCATTCATCGTGTCATAAGTTTGAATATTTCATTTATTTTATTTGCATCGAACTGTTCTTTCAACTTTATCATTATCATTAAGTTCATCTAAATACCCGTAATTACAACTCATTCGTCTTTTCCACAAGTTTAGATAATTCTTTACCCATTGAACTTTTCTTATATTGATACTCCTTCATTTGTTTTCAATGTATCTATTTGTACAACTTATACACGCGATTCATATCAGTTACTTCTTGGTATCCAGAATATGCTCTCATATTTGTGCTCAATTTCACTTCAGGAAACATTAATCTAAATAATAAGTACAAGAAGATCTTCACAGAAAATTGTATAAAAGTCATAAAAATTATAATGAAAGATTAAATAGTATACCTTGAATCGTACCAATATTATCCGTACTATGATGATAGATATTTATAATCAAAATGGTAAAAATAATTAACACATAAGTTTTTCATACCCATATATAGAATTCTTAGATATGGTAAAACTAATCAACACATAAGTTTTTGATACCCATTTATAGAATTCCTAGATAGATCAAAGACTATAACTCATTAATAATTATCAATAGAAGAAATGAATAACTCTTTCCTTCAAGATTATCAATATAACAATATAACGAAATTAAGAAGGCCTCAATTAATATGATATTCTTTATCTTGGATGAAATGTTAGTAGTCTTACCAAGAGAGAAAATATGACACATGATTCATTCAAGACAAATCTTAAATGCACATATATTTAAATTAAATGCATCTTATATCAATAAAGATCACTTGCTTGCATGCCCTAAAAACTATGATATAAGAAAGATTAAGATCTGAAATGCACATATTTAAGTTATAAAAAATTTCTTAATTAGTAAAAATATAGGTATGATGCATAAGTCGACTCAAAGATATAAAGAGTTGAGGCTAATAAAGACTATCAAAGAAGTTAGCTATACATTACTTAATACAACGATAAGATCTTGTATACGCTTTTATGATACTAATCATTACATCTTTACCATCATATGTTGAATCTCCTTTTTTGTGTGGATTTAAAATATCTTTTTTTCCTTGTTACTAGATTATCCGCTACATAAATATCAATGATTCCTTTTATGGATAGACTTAAGAAACTCCTTCAAAACAAGTTAGTTCACATTTGGTACCCATGCATTCTCTGGTTCTTCAGGGTTAGGCTCGGTGTTATTCTTATATTGTTTGGGTATTTATACCCAACGAGGTATAACTTCATAGAAAAATCTGCATTTATAATATTCTTGACCTCTTTTCCCACAACAATAATAATTTTGAGAAAAGAGTTCTTTAGTGACTGTCTGGTGAGTCGACTTGCTAGAAGTAGATTTGTCACTTTTAAATTTCCTTTCAATTGACTTGTTAGATGAGTCATCTGACTAATCCTGGCATTAGTGACTGACTTTTTGTCAACCTACTAGAGTCATGTTTATCACTAACAGGTTCCTTACTAGTTGACTCAAATCGTTGAGTTGACTAGTTCAGCTTGAAAGAGTTATGACTGGTTGATTAGTGCATGCCATCAATTTGTAGTAGAAATTCCTGATCTTTTTTCTTAAGGAATTTCTTTTTCTGTTCACAAGCTTCTAATTTTATTTTTCAGTCATTCTTTTTTTTTAATTTATCTAAGTTCATCAAAAACGCGATTTAAATAATTTATGAAATGATCTAAGAATTTTTTAAGTTTATTATAATTATTTCAAGTTCGAGATCTTACCTATCTTATCTCATCTAGTGCCATGAAGCATACATTGGTCACTTCTTTATTGTGTGTCTCTTATCAGATTCATCCTCATCGCTCTAAGTCAAAATTATGTAATTCTTCTATTTGAAATTGCGGCAATCTAATTTAATATTGCTAAACTTACTACATTCATAATAATGTAATTTTTGTTTGGACCTCATTCTTTTGGTTCTTTTGAATATCCTGGATGGATTGAGTTCCCGTTTTCTGCCTTCTTTCTTTTTTTCCTTCTGATGTTTTTGGATATTTTATTCACCCTTTCGTGAACTTCATTATTTATGACAACGTCTTTATGGATAAATTTTAATCTTTCCCCATATTTATTTAGCAGTTTTACGTGTGGATATTCTTTTATGTTCTTCTTCATCAAGAGCACAATAAAGTAGGTAGATTGCTCTACTTTTGTTTGCACAATATCCAAATATTCTTTAGTATACTCAAATATGGATATCTCTCTTCCAAACTTTTCTCCATCATTGTTGTTCGGAATAGGCTTTGAACCATTCTGAACAACTAGCCAGACTTCATAATTAGTTGATTGAACATAGATCTTCATTTTTGCATTTCATCAATTGTAGTATCGAGTATTGAAGTAAGGTGGCCTACTTATTGAGAGCCCCTCTTGAAATATGACTTTAGTATCTTGATGTTCTTCCATGGATATTTACTCACTTGATGTTAAAAAAAATATGTGAGACTAGGCTCTAACACTAATTGAAAGTATAAGATGGGTGGGGTGAATTGTAAGCCTGTTAAAAAAATTGACTGCTAGTCGACTGCTCTCTGGATTCAGTCAACTGATGACGGGACAACCTGCATACATTTGTTAGTCCTTTGATTTAAGCAGTTGTAGGCCATAACAAATATTATGAGTGTAGAATATAATATGAGAGTATAAAATAAATGGCACCATAATTTTATTGCTTGTTCAGAACCAATGTGGTATCCTCGTCCAGTTTCTTGGGTTACAAGGAGGTTATCTCTTTGAGCTCTTTGTAACTTGAGTTGAGTACAACCTTAGTAAATTTCCTTGTTCACCACCAATGTCTTCAAGGTTATTTTTACTCATTCACCAATAAATAATAATCGTCGTTTTTAACACGTTCTTTTGAATGTACAGTAAACCAACAAGGAATTACAATGCTTATGAAGAGCAGAACAAAGTAACTTTAGAATGGTTGAGACGAAGGTATGTGCGGATATGTACTTTTCTCCAAGATTTTTGCAGTATCTTATATTTTTCATTCTTGAGTCAGTATCCGCTCTAACAAAAAAAATCCAAGGGATTTACATTCGTTTACGGAATTGTATGATTTTATTTATTGAGGGGGATGTACTTATTAGTATGTCCATGTATTCATGGCATCATAATCTTCCTTTCGGATTGAGATGAATCCCAGATATCCTATCCTGATTTGAAACTCTGATTTGCTCCTGATTGAGATTCTAATTTGCAGATTTCTTGGTAGATTAATTTCCTTTATCGATGCTCCTTGATTGATTTGCAAATCCTAGACTTATTTTGGCTTACTTTGATGTAGGCTTCAAAAACTTTGAATTTCTTTGACTTTTGTTTTCTCCTTGATTGACCAACTGATGTGAATCCTATACTTTACTCTATTCCTTTCCCTACTTGTTTTTTTTATGATGTCTTTTTCTTTCTTTCTCGTCTAGATTCATTCCACACGATTATTACTTTTCTTTTTTAGAATATCTTCTTTCTAAAAAAATAAATATTCTACTCAATAATTTAATTCGTTTTTTGCTTGTACAAATATGTGCTCTTATTTAAGAAACCAAAGAGAATTTCAAGATCCCCTTCATATCACCTTGAATCTTGATTTGAATGTAAGCACATTCATCTTTTTTTATTTTGATCTTGATCATTTGAATGCTAACTCTTTTGTGATCTTGATACTTTGGTCATATCTTGATTTGAAAGTATCTTCTTCCATTTCTTTCTCATATTTGCTTAGATTTTCAACAACTCCTTCTTCGTCAAATGAACCTGGTCCTAAAATAAACTTATCACAAGTAAATGTTCTTTTATTAAATTATATTGGTATGTTATCATCAAAACTAACAGCGAAACATTGGACCTAACAATGTAGATTTATCGACTATTAAAAAATTAGTCTTGAAGTACTCCCTCCATCCACATTAAGTGAATTGTTGAGGTAATTCATATCTATTAAGAAAAAGTAACTAGGACATAATTTGGACATAACTTTTTATTTTATCCCTTTTAGTTATTTCAAAATTAGCCTTGAAAATGAAGATGACCATTAATGAATAATATAAAAGAAGGGCAAAAATTTAAAATATTTTCAACATTTCCATTGAACTTTTAACAAGTTATTTTGAACAAAAAAATATCTCAAATAATTACTTAATATGTGACGGAAGGAATATTGTTAAAGCCTTGCATTTGGACTTCGATTCAAAGAAAATACCCCATACGCAGCCTCCTGCTTTTGAGAACTATGCCATAGTCATTTCTTGTTCGTAATTAAGAAAACGGATCCAATGTGACCCTTCTACTTTTGGACTTCTGCATGCGGAAGTACTACAGATATTGCCATCCATTTCTTGGTCAGACTAGGATTGAGTCTTTCCAATCCTTTTAGGATTCAAATGTGGTCCTGATTTGCTGCCTCTAAATTTGTTTATAGTAAGAGGACTATTACCGCCTAACTACATCTATAAATACATGGATGTTCTCCACTATTTTTATATTGCAGCGTCGTGAGTCGTACAAGGGAGCACAATGTAAGCTAAAGATTCTTTTTTTTTTTTTTTGTTACCTTTTTTCAATCTTAGCATATCGATGGTAAAAATTTATATCTCATGTAGAAATATCCAAATCATGAATGGTTTGATTTTCTAAAATTTAAATTTTTTTACCTACAACGTATCCAAAATTCAAAATTAAACTCCTTCATTTTCGTTCTAGATAATTATTTAAAGTTGGCTTTAATTCTAACCAGCTGAAAATTTCAGATCGTGACTTTATTAAAATTTTCATAACTTCATGTAGAGATGACGAAATCACAAGCCACTATTTCTACTAAAATCATACACACAAGCCTACAATATATCCGAAAATCAAAATCTTATATCTTCCGGATCATTTCAGATTTCATTACAAAGACAACTTTGAATTTTGACAAGCCAACATTTCTAGATTTGCGCAGCTACACCAAAAAAATTATATCTCAATGTAGAAGTATCGAAACAACAATCTGATTTATTCTGCAGAAACCAATCATCATCATATGCAACATACTCAAAATTTAGAATTTATCACTTTCAAAATTACTCTACCCAATTTTTTGAAGTTGATTATAGATTTTGTCATGCACAAAATATCAGATTTGTACGGCCTCGCCAAATAGTTTATATCTTGATGTTGGAAGGCTACAAGTGAAAAGTGTATTGGTGGCTGAAAACTAGACTTCAATGGCTTAATTCTCACAAAAAAAATGAGGCTCAAGTCTAGACGAGTCGACCTATACTAAATTTTAAAGTCTACTTCCAAGCCTGAAACATCTTGATAGGTAACAATCTTTTTTCTTCTTGTATTTTATTTGTGTTGTCTTTTCATTCTTTTGCAGGTACCCTTCGGGGTATGGTCCATGAAAAAAGGTAATCTTATGGTGCAAAGGGATGGATACTCGTCCCCACCCTAAGAGAGGTAAACTTGAGAAGGTAATCTTATGGAGCAAAGGAACGACTACTCGTTCCCACCCTAAGAAAGATAATCTCAAGAAGGTAATCTTACAACATAAAGGGATGGCTAATCATCCCTACCCTAAGAGACGTAAACTCGAGAAGGTAATCTTACAATGCAAAGGGATGTCTACTCGTTCCCTCCCTAAAAAAGGTTATCTCTAGTTCCTCAGAGAATTTGAAGACTTCACTTCTCAGACTTGATATATTTGAGACTTCAACTTGCACTTTTGGTGAATTTTGAGATTTGAACTTTCGGACATAATGGCTTCACACACTTCAAACTTGGTAGATATAATGCTTTCAACTTTCATACTTTGTGGCTTTGCACACTTCAACTTTCATACTTGGCAGATTTGATGCCTTCAACTTTCATACTTGGTGGGTTCATGTACTTCAACCATCAGACTTCTGAATTCGATGCCTTCATCTTTCATACTTGGTGCCTTTAGCTTCAACTTGCAGACTTAGTGGATTTGATGCCTTCAACCCTGAGACTTGGTGGCTTCACATAGATCAACCTTCAGACTTGGCAAATTTGATGCCTTAAACTTTCATACTTGGTGGCTTCACAGACTTCAACCTTCAGATGTGGTGGATTTGATGCCTTCACTCTTCTCACTTGGTGGATTTTGCACATTTCGACTTTCAGATTTGGCAGATTTGATGCCTCCACTTGTATATTTAATTTGAAGACTTTAACTTTGCATCTTTTATCAAGTTGACGACTTCAGCATCGCATACTTAGTAGATCTTAACTTCAACTTGAAGATTGCAACTTGTAGACTTAACTAACTTGTCATATTCCACTTGTAACTTTAGTTAATTTAAAGAATTCAACTTGAAGACTTAGCCAACTTAAAACCCCCTACTTGTAGCCTTAGACAATTTAAAGACTTCAACCTTGCAGCCTTCACTGACTTGGTGACTTCAGCCTCGCAAAGTTGGCCAACTTGGAAGCCTTTACTCCCAGCCTTAGTTAATTTGAAGACTTCAACTTTTCAAGGTTTTTTGACTTGATGACTTCAGCCTCACAGACTTGGAACTTGCAAACTCGAAGGATTTTCAAGATTTAGATCATATTGAAGAAGCTCATTCTCCATAGAGGTTTTTCTCATCGATCCATCATTATATGGCAAAAGACTAAAATTTGCTGAAAGAGTGCTTGCAGCCTGACATTTATATGGCAGATTAAGTGGGAACATTTATTTTTTTGGCACTCATGAGGTTGAACTTGGAATAGAACTTTGAGCGGCTACGTACCTCGGTGAAGAGGATCAATTCATAATGTAGTTCTGAAAGAGTGATTTTTGTGCCCTAACTTTTGCCTAGGTTTCCTCTGATGTGCCGGTAATTTACGTCACATATTGCACTTAAAACTATGAAATATGCATATTCTTGAGTACAATTGTGTGATTTAATGTGTTTTATAAGTATTAGTAGGGTAAAGTTGATATGGAAGTTTTAGAAATTTTATGAAAAAGGATGATTTTGAGGGGTTTTTTGACGTTTCGTCTGCCCCCAAAAGGCTCGCTCAAGGCTACCGTCAAATGAAAAGTCTACTGGATAAGAAGACCAAAACAGACAATGGATTGGACGAATCGTCCAACCTCAGATGGTTCACCCAAGTGGTTGTCCAGGGACAGACAACAAAGGAGACAACTCATCTGTAACCAAATGGCTCGTCTAATGAGCTTCCGCCCAAATGGATTTCAATTGCATAGTGAAGGAGATAGATGGAAGATCAGGAGGTTCATCTATCACCAGATGGTCTGCCCAAAGTTCCACCCAAGGCTGAGAGAAAATTTATTTTAAGTTTCAGATATTAAACGTGTACCCATGCCCTAAAAATACCAGTGTTATGTTATTTTGAGAACAACTTTGGATACTATATTAGATACAAACACTTTTTTTTCATACCCTGACTTTGGTATCCTTTTCCACAAACAGAAGTGTGGGGAATTAAGATCGTTGATTATTATTCTACAACAGTTTGAAGGCTATTTCATTAGTATGATGCCTATTTATTTATCATTTTACTATTGTATTTTAATATCAATGAGTGGCTAAATCCTAACTCTAGGGTTGTGAAATCTATCAGTGATTTGAATGTGGTTGTTGCATCTAAGTGAATGCACACGTAATATCTATGATTTAGTGGATTTTTAGTGGTAGAAAACACTAGAACAAGCATAGGTTTAACTAGCAATAACCCTGTGGTTAAAGCTGGTAGTTGAGATTATGCTAAGAGATTCGAGGCGTTAACCCCTATCTAATAATTATTGCGGTAATGAGGATAATAATCTTGAGTTACAATGATATAAATAACACAGTCTTTCACAGCCTGACCACGGTGTAAAAGAGGTTTATCTAGGATTAAAGGTTGAAAAACACTTAGTTAAATAACATTCTTCTAGATGTAGCTCTGAACTTAGGAAAGATCACACGACCATAAACAATTACAATCCGAAGGTTTGTTAAACTCTGGTGAGCATAAACCTAGATCTTTTAAACACTTGAATTCTTTTGCATGTTACAATTAGTTGCAACGGACATATTTACACCAAACAATCCCTATTTTTACATTGTATATGTTGCTAGAAATAATTCCTAATTGACTTAATACTGGTTCTAGGCGTAAACCCGATACCATATTCCTTGTAAGATCGTCCCTAACTTAGTTGGGTTCTATATTTGACCAACAATTGCTTATACTTCATTGAGAGGTGTAGTTTGAGCATTATCAGCCGTTTTTGAATAGCAACTTGTGACAATGAAGACTATAAATGAACTTTTGATTCACAAAGTAAAGATTAATTTTCACAAAATACATTTATGGTGACAAAGAGTACTCAAACGTACAAGCAAAACTAATATATGAGTATGTAATTTCAAATTAGAACCTAATATATATACACAAAAATCCAATCCCAGATCAAATCGGAGAATATAGTCCAGCTTCAGGGTTAACGGGCTAGGGTACGGATAGTACATCAGCGTCACGGTCCGTACACCCTGTTGTTGTGCCATCCTTGTGCACTTTTTCCTTAAATCTCAACCCACGAGTACATGTACGACTCATAGGACCTTGGAACGACCCTTACAAGCTTCTGTTCTTCAACACTTAATCTTCATACTTCTAGGTTGCCGTGAACAATCATTGGCACGGACTATGTAGGCTTTCCACGATCTGTGCTCCCCTTTATTCCTCCAGCCTTGGTGAGTTTCCTTTGCTCAGCTTTTCCAAAACTACAAATGTTTATCAATAGACATGGGAATGATCCTTGACACAGGGGTACCATGCCATAGGCTGCCATCCATAGTTTGCCAAGAACTCTCAATTTTCTCCTAGGCTTGCCTCAACATTGTTCCATGAATAGAGCTATGATCCATTTCGCTGATGCACAGACCGTGTGGTCATCAATCCAATTAAGACTTAGCATTATTTTTCATATTTTTCTTCCATTTTATCCGTCATTTTAATTTCCTTAAAACATGCTACAAACACGTAAAATTCACAACATATCACTTAAGAACAACCACAAATCCTTTGTTTTAGGCATCGACATTGCCATAATTTACCAGCAAATCAACACCCGCAACTTATAGCCGTTTTTTGTACTCAAGAGACAAAACAAAACATAAAAACATCAACGCATAAGTATAAATGAGACTACCATAGGTACACAACCACAATTATTTACAATGCACAATTCTAAAATCACCCCTCAATCACAATATCAAGAACCGACCGTGTATTACCCAATTGACTCAAATTACCATCCTAGGAACCAAGAATGACACTATACTATAAAATGATCTCTCTCAATAAAGAAGTCCCTTCGACATTAAATTCAATGCTGATATGGAACTAATCTAGAGCGCTCACTTTTACAAAAGAAATCAATTCAATATGTGTACATAAGCCATATGATTTCCCTTATTTTCAACACCTACTCTTTCAAATAGTTGGGTTTGGATCACTATAGGACTTTTTTAGCTTGTAACATAGGCTCAGGCTTGGGTGAGGTTTATTTTAGAAAGTAGTAACTAACCCTCCTTGGAACTACGCTATTCAATCCATGTATCCTCTGTTGGTACTTCTTTTTATTTCCTTATTTCTCCTTTTTGTATTATAAGTGAGGTGCTTTTCTCTTTTTATTTTCTTTTCTTTTTAACATCTTTGTTTTCTTTTTGTTCAACCATTTTTTCTTTTTAAACTTTACACCGCACCTATCTTTGTTTTACTATATCTAACACCAATTTTCACTTTTCAATATTTTTTATTGCCACTCTTATTTTATCCTTTCTCAACTTAGGCTTTTAGCGCAAGTGAAGGCATAGTGCCCACGGAGAAACCAGCGATGAAACAGGAATGTCTTGAATAAGATCGGTAAGGCAAACCAGGCTAAACAAAGAAAATGCTAATAGGCTAAACAGGGATCATGGGATGCATATTTCACTTGGTCAATTCTTTTTAGGCTATAGTGGACTAAATAAAAAAAATGATAAATGATCATCTCCTAGCTTCTCAAACTTACAGAACTCAAATTGTCAATCTATACTCGCCACTTATCAGTAATGAGCTTGTTTAGTTTGATGTCCCTATATGGTTCGAGCTTGATATTAAATAAATTCTTGGCCCCTGGACCCATATGTCTCGAATAACAGCTGCTGTATCTGCCAAAATCCTCAGGCTCCGAAGCATAGGTATCATCCGGTTCGGTCTCATTATTAGAACCAGCTTCCAAACCTCCCCCCACCTCATCGCTTGCACTCTGTACAACCTCCTTATCATGTTCTGCATCACTATCCTCAGCTTTGGTCTATCCATACTAGGCCGGAGACTTCTCAACTACTGTATGTGTAAATCCTTCCACAGTTGGTCCTTTATACCTACCAAATACAGAGCAGGTGCATATTATACTCTTTTCATGACCCACTATATTGTGGGCTATCCTCTCTAGAAGCATCATGTTTACAAAGGTGGTAGGGGAGGTCCTGTCCTTTGTATGCTTTGTATGAACCTTAGCCATAGTACCTGCCAAATAACCAAGCATCATATTCAGTTAGTACAGAAATTGAAAACCAAAACCTCAACTAAAATGTAAATGTTTCTCAGAACGGGTCCAGGCACGACCATGGAATGGGGGTACAGACCGTGCCATGGGTTATACTCGTTTGTCCCTTCAATAATTTTTCAGGAATTTTGTTAAGTGCAGGGTATGAACCCCTGTACGGTCCATGCATCAGAGGCACATATCATACATGGAGTTCGTACTTCCTCTGGGAGTTAAATTTTTGTCAATTGTTTATGCACGGGTAACCACATGGTCCGTGCAATAGATGTATGGTCCGTATGGCACATCGTGCCTCCCAGTTTTTTTAGCACTTTTCACAGGGTTCAATTCTAATAACGTTTTTGAATTGTAACATATCAAATCCTCTTCATGTTGAGTGTAAAAATGCAAGGTTGGTTTCCCAACTAGAACGTCTTAATATGCGATGGATTTGATGCTTTACAACTCCCAACATGCAATAAATGAATATATTTGATTATTGGGTTCGCAAAAGATATGTATGGCCCTCAAATCCACAATTAACTCACATTCTGGTTACTCAGACTTCACTCAGTATTGAAATCAAAATGATATTTTTTGTTGGCTGGTAGGCAAAACAAGGACAAAGTCATTCTGACTTGAAACGAAATCATAATGCCCGCAGCCTTAGAGGGTGCGTGATACTCGGACCAATCATATCATCCAATTTCCACCATAAAAATAGATATTTGAGTGCAAAACCATTTTTTACACATTCTAATTCTCAAATACCCTCCATATAATGAAAACATAGATCCAACAACTCCCTCTACATAACCACATAGATAACAAGTAAAATAGAGCAAAATTTCGATCAAATACGAAATCGATCCAAAGTACACAAACCAACCAATCCAAATCCATAGAAAATTACACTAAAACCTAAGTAAGCATAGTAAACACACTTACTTCAATCCGAAAGCGATGATAATGAGTGTGGGGTATGAGATACTTTTAATCTATGTGAAATATCCAAAACTTTTGCTCTAAAAATCAAAAGTGAAGGCATGGGTATTAGCGCCTAAGTGTGTGGATAATAGTGGGGAGAAATTTGCATATGGAAATGGAGACTTATAAGGGACTTTTACATTATAGGAGTTGGAGGGTTTTGAGAGTTCTTTAAGGTGAAGGAAATCGATGTTTTCATTTAAAGAAAATGGGTTGAAAACCCTTTTTAAACAATAAAGGGGTCGGTCAATTCGGGTTGTGGGTTGGTTCACTTAATTGACCGAACCAATCGACACAGATATTGGGACGGGCTGTTATAGTGAGGCACGCGCCAGGTCACGAGACTTAAGACCTTTTGATTAAAAAGTCAAACTTACCTGGGGCCACGAGCGATGGTACAACTCATACGAGGACGGTACAGTCTTTGCCAACGTCCGTGTGGCTCTGAAGATGATTTTTCTTCCTTGCACGAGTAACCCCACAGATCGTACATCTCATGTATGGTCCGTACAACTGTCTTTTGGGTCACTTTTCCCTATTTTCCCTTATTTTTCTAGACCGTCGTACCTGCATCCATGAGTAAAAAAATTACCGCACGAAACAAAAAATTCCTATATATTATATTTATAATTTTTGGGTTGGCTCTCAAGTAGCACCTGATTTAATATTGCGTCACGACGCCAAACCCTCAAGTACTCAGACGTCCTAAAAGGTGGGCTCCTTTACAAGTTTTACGTTATAAGGCTCCGAAGTATAGCTTCAATCGCTTCCTATTCACTTTAAACCTATGCCCAATTTCCATATTGATCTCAACTGCACCATGTCAAAAACCTGTGGTATAGTGAAAAGGCCAAATCACCTAGACTTATGCT
>JBDJHY010332671.1:0-18974 GCA_039654485.1 Withania somnifera | reverse complement strand
TACTAGTCCTAAAATGGGCTTGCAGGACCCGCTAGATGGAACAAAAAACAAACTTCACTACGGGGTTCCCAATAACATTAGTAACTCGTGCTCCAAAATTGAGCACAATTCGAGTGCATGAAGGGTTTCAAATCAACCCAGATGGATTTTCCCCTAAAGGGGTCAAAGGTTCAACTATTACGGATTTAATGTGGGAATTACGGTGTATAATTGATACTAGAAGCAATGTGTATTCAAATATCAAAGAATTACTCAAAAATAAATGGATTATGGGATGGTTTCATGAATTTTGTACTCTTGGTGCCCTTAATGTGAAAACCAAGGATTTGAAGAATTTCAAGACATAATTCGAAGAAGAGACTTACCAAATTGCGTTAAAATCGAAGAAAATGAAGTGGGGAACATGCTCCACCTTGGTATGAGGTTTGGGGGAAGATTTTTTCTCAAAAATGGGTTGGAATGAAGTAGGCTTGCTGAAATAATAACTTGGGGACGTGCAGGGATTTATATATTGTTTTCCAGCAATTATAGGGGATCATGATGTGATCCTTATCATGATGGAGTCTCCATCACATTCTGATCCCTATCATGATGGATTCCAGGTGAAATAGTAACCCGTCATGATAGGCATCATGACGTGATGCTTATATTGATGTCCTTTCTGTTGAAGATTTTTAAGAATCTTCAATCAGGTCTCAGAATTGAAACGTGTCCAATTTTAACAAACCATATAAAACATATACCAGACTCAACAAAATCGACAAAATTGACATTGGAGGTCGTTTAAGAAAAATAACCCCTAAACCAAGCTTTTACCAAATTACAAAATCTTCCAACTTTCCGCAAAACAACTCAAATTAAGAACGAACACCTTAGGAAACGTGCCAAGGGTCAAAATAGTGTAAAATTCACCATTTTAAGTTGATGGAAGCATCAAAATTTTGATCTGATACTCCGAACACCAAAATACCACCCAAGCTCCACTTTAGGCTTTAAACTTAACTAAAATCCATAAATTGGCATAACTTGCAAACGAATACTCCAAAGCACAAACTTAAGGTAACTCTTGACTTTGTTTGGCATATTGAAGCTAACAGAACTGTCGAAAATTGATTTCGAGCTCGTCTTGAAGGAAAGTTTACTTTGGTCAATGAGTACCTAGTTTTAGGCTCTAAAATAGGGAATTTGAGATATCTCTCAACCAAGTGGCCAGGGATCCAAACTACCAGTCCCAACAAGTCATAAATGACTTGGAGAAACTATTGAAATGCTCTAGAATGCAAAACATCATGTATTTATCATAAATAACCATAAGGGTAATTATAAATACGTATCTTAACTGAATACCTGGGTATCATAATAAATTGTATACAACTGGTCCTCAACTGGAAGTGTCAATACTGGCACTAAAGTGAGAAACTCCTTAAGCCTCAGAAAACTAGACTCACAATCCTTAAACCGTCAAAAAGAAAATCCTTCTGGGTCAATCTAGTTATAAGAGGTTCTATAAAAAAACTCCTACATGAATTATCTGTAATAACCAGCTAACTTAACAAAACTACAAACCTTAGAGGCAGTAATAGGCCGAGGACACTCATAAACGACTGAAACCTTCAATAGATCTACACTGATACCAGCCGGAGATACAACATTCCCCCAAAATACAAAAGAATTAACCTAAAGAGCACACTTTGAGAACTTTTCATAAAGCTACTAAGTCATCAAGGTCTGGAGTACAACTCTCAAATGCTCCTCATGTTGTTCCCCACTGATAATAAACCTAGATATCATTATAAATATGGTTGGGGAATTAGTCAGCCTAAATAACATAACTAAGAATTCATAGTACCCATACCGGGTCCAACAAATAGTCTTTGGGATGTCCCGAGCATAAACCCTCAGCTGGTGGTAACCGATGTCAAGTCTATCATTGAGAATACCACATCACCCTGAAGCTGATCAAAAAGGTCATCAATCTATGGCAAAGGATACTTATTCTTAATAGTAACCTTATTCAACATCCAGTATTCAATACACATGCGTATGGTACCTTTTTTTTTTTTTTACAAATAAGATAGGAGCACCCCATGGTGAAACTCTAAGGCTGATAAAACATCTAGCAATCAAATCTCGAAGTTAAATACTAAGCTCCTAGAGCACTGGTGGAGCCATGCAATAAGGTGACATAGAAATAACTCTAGTACTTGGCTCAACCTTTAAAGCAAAATCAACAACACGCTCAGGTTCAGGGGAAGGAGGATAAATACTAACATCATGAACACAATCTAAGTAAGTAATATAACCCCTAAATTAAAATCTAACGAACTGCATACTAGATCCAACTGGCATCAGAGAGAGGCTGACTTGACCCTGCCACACCATCAGAAATGTAGTAGGCACAAATAAATTCATGGTCTTGGAAAAACAATACAGGACCACATGATAAAGGCATAACTAATCCATGCCTAGAATCACATTGAAATCAATCATATCTAGATCCACAAGATAAGCTCGAGTGTGCAACCCCCGTACAGTCACAACACAAGCATGGCGAATTTGATCCACCAAAATAAGCTCACTTATGAGAGTAGACACACTCACGAGCATAAGTAAAGGCTCACATACAACACCTAAATAGAGAGCAAAATACATAGACATATAAGATTATTTAGAACTAAGGTCAAATAATACCAAGGCTGGCTGGTGACAAATAGATAACACACTAGTAACAACTACACTCATAGCCTCAATCGAGATCTATCAAGTACAGCATAAAACTGATTACCTTTGGGTAGTGGTACTGCTTGTAGAGGCTCCATGGCCTGAGCTACGGGCTGAATGGCTTGGCTTTATGGACACCCTCTAGAATAGTGACCTATTTAACCTTACTCATAGAAACCATGAACTCTTCCCTGACCAAAACTACTAATTAGACCACCCCGGCCACCCCAGACTTAAATCTCAATAGATACATCCCTAACGGTCTATCAACTCTGATCACTGCTAAATGATGATAAGAAGGCCTGACTGGCCTGCTAGGCTACCCTTGATACCCTTTTTGTAGTTGTTTCTATTGAGGTGCATGTCTGTATACCATGCCGCACTGAAATCTCCTAATCAGCGATATCTCTTGTCACCTCCCTCTTAGGCCAAGCAACTATGTCTCTCCAAGAAATGGGCGTGATTAACCAGTGCTAATGATAGGCTACCTTGAATAGGTAATAACTCAATATATGCCTATAACTCTGGTCTTAATCCAGCTATAAAGTAGTGAACCCTCTTAGTATCTGTCCATATAATACCAGCCCCATGCCTCAAAAACTGCATGAATTGAGCCACATGCACGAAAACCGCCATCGATCCCCACTACAAGTAAGAAAATAGAGCTTTGATTTCTATGCGAACACTCCAAGGAACATATTGAGCCATGAAATCCTCCAAAAACTTATCCCATGCATAGGTGCAGACCCTACTGGTCTATTCTCTCTATATGATATCCACCAGGTCTTAACTCGATCCTCTAAATAATATCTAATGAAATCGACTCCATATGTCTCCCTTAATACCAAACTCTGCAGCCTTTCCTCATACTCTGCAATGAACTCATACGGGTCTTGTCTGGAATCACCAGAGAATCTTGGAGAGCCCATACTCGTAAAATAATTATGTATCTTCTGGTCCTCAAAAGTCATAATGGATACTATAGGCTGAGGCTGGGGTAGAGGCTAAACTGGAGATACCTCTAGAATAGGCTATGGAGGAGGAACTATGGCTTCCACTAGTACTGGCTGAACTAGAGGAGATGGGGAACCCTGTGCCACTCCCTAGGCTAAAGTTTGACCCTCGTAAGTAGGTGCCCTACCAAACATAGTAATTATACGCTGTCTCATGTCTCTTAGTGCTTCATCCAATAGTGGTTGTGATATGATCATTGATGGCAACCAAGCAGTATGGAAGGAAACCAAACTTCAAGACCATTTACAAGGATCCAAGTTAAAGAGTTGAAGGCTTTATCAATCTATAGGAAGAAGTGGGCTACAATATACGAAACCAAAAGGCCAATTTATAACATCAGGCTTATAAGATACAAATGGTTGAAGCCTAAAAAGAGAATGAAGAATATCGGCCAAGAAGAATGTCGGCCACTTTCTCCCAATTACACTTCAATTTGATTAATGAAAAGTGTCTAATTCTACTCACTTAGGAAGACCCAATTCTGCTCACTTTGGGAGTCCCAATTCTACACAACAAAGAATTCCAACCTAACTCAATTAGGAATAAGTGGGGCGGACACCTAAGGTTATAATAGGGGTGTTTTCCACTAATTAGATAGAGATTTTGATGAATTAACAAGGCATAGGCCAAAATATATAGCTTATTTTAGTTATGTAATGGGTGGATTCCCAACATTAACTTTGGTTAGCAATAGGTTTGATCCTATTGTTAATTTGAAACTACTTTTATTGTTGTTCATATTGGATGCTTAATTGTGGATCCGTTTGAGTTTCCATTAATTGAATAAAATTCACTTCTTCCTTAAGGTATTCGCGGATTTGATTCCCTTTTCTTTCTTCTATTCTCATCTATTATTTCTTGAGTCAATTAAATAAAAGTATCTTTCATTTGAGGATTTATGTTTGTTCTTTGATTAATTAATTGGATTTTTTTTTCATTTTCTTGGTTCAATTGGGAGTTGAGGGTATAAAGTCCCCTTTTGCTCATAAACCAAAAATTCATTTAAGCTTCCGCATATCCTTTTTCTTTTATTTCTTCCCCCCCCCCCTTGTTTTTACATGTGATTTGTAACTTGAATATCATCATTAGTATTGAAGCTTAGGCTAGTAAACCTTTCCATCGAGTTACAATCCTTGATTCATAAAGAAAAAATAATTTGCGATCTATCTTATTGGGATTTGATACCCATAAAAAAAATAAGTGTGTGGTTGAAACTTGAGGTGATTTGGAGGTTGTTTTCTCATAGTTGATTTTTGAGAAATTTTTAATGTTCTTGGTGTTCTTGAGGATCTTCAAACATTTTTGAAGAAGAAGTTGTTGAAAAGAAGTTTTTGATTGAAGTAAAAAGGTGTTAGTTGTGGCTTATATATAGAGAAAAAAATCGGCTAAGCCTTGTCCAATTTCTACTAAAATTTTGTTACTTGGTCATAATGTCATACAAAGATTTGGTCAGCCCTTCTAGAATAAGGGGGCACGAAATTACCTATTAATTTGTCTCCATGTTGCTCAAATTTGGCCAACTCTTTTCCTTCTAGATCATCTACTACATTGTCCCTAAGTCACTAAAAGTTGGTCATCTTTTAGAACATCTACTACTTTATCCCCAAGTCACTACAAGTTCGTCAACTTCTAGATCTTCTATTAATTTGTCCCCAAGTCACTAAAAAATTTCAACTTCTAGAATAATGAAGGGAGGTGGGGGATAAAATTACTCCTTCTTGTATTCAAATTTGGCCAATTTCTAAACCTTCTAGAACAATATTTAACACTTGTCATTTCTCTTCTTTAACACAAATCACTTTCTATATGTTTATTTCAATTATTTAGTCTAATTTTATTCTCATTATTTTAACAACTAATTCTCAACTAGTAATATCGATCTACTTAGTTGCTACTGAGTTTTTAGTGTTCATTTTCTTTCATGCTTTTCTTTTGTGCTTTTATTTATTTTTACATATTCATAGTAAAAATATTCCAGTTGTTCGGACTCATAAAAATCCATTCTACCTCAAACTCAAAGACCTTGAGTTGAATTGAACTAACGTGAGTTAGGAAAAACTAGGAAGAAGCCTTAAAGGTGAGGTGAGTGCCACATAAAGAGTGAATGAGAGGTTGTTCAAGATAACTTGTTTGTTGAGTTTTGTTGTTGCATAGGAGAGTATAAGGTAAAAAGTTATCAATGGATTTGTATTATGATTGTGGTGAAATTAGTGTCTATACTTTGTACTAATAATTAATATAAGTATGGAGGCAAAATTCATGGCTATAACAAGAAGTTCTAAGGGTCATGATGAATCTTATGGTTATTATGATAAGTATAGTGATTATGTTCCTATGGTTATGGGAATGAGCTTAGAAAACATGGGAGTAGGTGGAACCAAAGAAGCGGAGCGTATGCAAAGAGGGTGGTATTATATACCAACAAAAAGCAACCCCAAACTTACCAAAGCACTACCTACCATATGAACAGTTTTCCAACCCAGGTCCCACTAGACCCATACTATCCACCATAAGAATATCATACTTCTAGGACAAACCAAATACAACCATAAAATATATCACATGTATCTTGGTATGAAGCCTACCAGTTTCTTAACCGAAACTACTACAACCCTAAAACTGATGACATGGATTATCAAAAGGGAGGGCATAGTGGAGATAGAAATAGAGGGGGTGGGAAGAGATGTGAGGGCTTGAAGAAGGATATCAAAGGGTTGAAGAATGAACTAGAGGGGTTCCAAGAGATATTTAATGAGTTGAGAGAAGGCTTACAAATAGTGTATGAAAATATTCAAAGACTGATGAAGACTCAATGTAAGGATGCAACAAATAAATTTGTTACTAAGAAGTTGAACATAGAAGCTAAAAATTCCATTCCTTGTGAAACCGAGTGGAGGCTTGATATGAAGGGATCTTCTAACACTTCACTGATAATACTAGGCACATATTCCGACTCCAATGAACAGATAAAAAAATATTGAGAGAAGTAAGAGAGTAATATGTGACAACTCTAGAGAGGAAAAAAGAGCGGTTGTGTGGAGTGATGTAAGTGAGTTGTCACAATCTTATACTAACTTTTCCTTGTCTTTTAGTTATTTTGTTTCTTGTACAAGGATACTTGGAAGTAAGCCTAACGAGGAGAATCAACATCCAAAAACTCTTGAGTCTCATATAAGCATTTTGAAGGAGCAAGAATGCTTTAATGAATCTGATCAAGGTAATGATTATTCTTTTGTTCTCTTAACGGTAACAAGGCTAAACCTTACACTTGTATGGCTAGTAGCCAAATGGATGTCATTGACAACTTATGTGTTGGTGGGGATAATGACTATTTGATATGTGGTACCTATGGTAGTGTTTTGGTTCTTGATGATTCTAATGTTGTGAGTAACCAAACACTAGTTAATCCTATAGATGAAAAGACTATCTCTCCTTGTAAGATCAGTTTGTGTCCATCTAGTATTAATACTCATAGCTTGGAAGGATGTGCATAACTATGTGGAAGGAATGATCCATTGGGAGGAAGTTGTATGAACTTACTTGATTATTTGAGAAACCCAAATGGTGGTTGTATTAATGGAAATATGCTTAATTGTGAACCCTTGTATGACACTTCGCCTATATTTGAAAAATATGATGATGAATTATTTGACAACTGTAAGTTCTTAGGTTGTAAGTCATTTACTATTCTTGGTGAATTGTGTTCAAAAAGGAGTCTTTATCTTAAGGATGATTTCTTTATATTAGTTAAATCTATAGGTGGTGAAAGGTTCTTAAGCTTGAGTTTGAATCCTGTGATCTTGAATTGACACCAACTAGCATGTTATGTTGTGATGGTCAACCTAACGGTAACAATGACCCACTACATAAGGGATTGGATAATATACTTAATGAGCTTTATCGTAATAAAGAGTTACTAGAGTTGATCTTGTGTATAGTCATGTAGAGTGCTTAAATGTTGATTTTGATTCCAAGACTTATGATTTCCTTTCTAACTCTTATTAATAGATTTATAAAATAGAGTATGATGTCAAGGATAATATTCTATTTGATGATTGCATGGCTATGAAAGATGAACCTAGAGTGATATCTTGTAGTGTTGGACATCTAACTTCCTTTGGAGGTTATAGTTTGTTTTAAACCCACTTTGGGAGAGTGACACATTTTTCAATAATGGAACCCTTCCCTTAGGAAATGGTATTTTATTAATTGGAAAGGATAGTGTTGAGGAGGGAGGTAGTGCATGTTCTATAATTTTTTGTTCATCATTGTGTATTTCCATTCTTGACCAACATCTTGATGTACTTGAACCAGCTGGTACAACTTCTTATGAGGACACCTTAGATGAAGTCAGTTTAAGAGGTAACTTCCTATACTACCTATTTGCATATGAAAATTATTGTGTTGATATGAAATATGTGATGTATCCAAGGGATATGATTAGGCCAATGGTGTGTTATCTTAACGCATGTATTTATAAATCTTTTCCATTTGACCCTTGTGATGAATTTTATTTGTGCACTTGTGATAAGTGTGAGTTGATGCTTGGTCAACATGACAAGCAAATTTTGAATGTAGAGTATACCAAAGTTTCCATCCTCAATGATAAAAGAATATAATATAGAGATTGGTTTAAAGTTCATGGTTTTAAAGGTAGAACTCTTTTCCTTGATCACTTTGATTACTTGCTTGATTTATTTATGGAGATTTGTCAAGGAAGGATTCATGAAGAGGAGCACCAATGAAGTACACCATATTGGTCACTAATTCGATTTGATATTCTACACTTGGATTTGACTAAAGATGGTATGTATTCTTGGCTTATACTTATAGTTGGACTTTCAAAAGCCCTGGAGGTAAGTTCTATAACTCTTGAACTTTCTTATAGAATTCATGTCGTCTTATGTAATTACTCTTTCACAACATCTTTAAAGAGTTCTATAAATGTCTAGGGAATGTGCTAGAGTTTGTTTGCTAAGTACCTTATTTATTTTTCCCTGAGATTGGTATTTTAGAGATCATATCTTTTCTTAGGGATAATGTATGGACTATAGCTTTAATTTGTAAAAATCATAAAGATGATGCCTCTAGCCATGAAGGTGATTTAATTCTTAACTTGAGAGGAAACATGTATTATTTGGAAAATGGAATACTTGTGTTTTTGTCTATTACAATTCCAAATTGCATTAAGTCTTTAGTCATACCTTCCTGTCCAGCACTTATGGGCAGCACAGTGTCTATTACTTTGGTTAGAAATTTAATTCTTCAAACGTATATTAATGCTTGGTTCTATCATAAAAGTGAGTAATTTATAATTCCTAATTCTTTCTATGCTTACTATCATTATTAGCATCCGCCATTTGATGATTTTAGTATTTTCTTTGTCTAGTAAAGGCATTTTATTCATTCTCTTCCATATTTTATAGGTTTAGATTTGAGAACGATTTTTCTTAGGAAGGGCAAGATGATATGATCATGGATGGAAACCAAGCTAGCATGGAAAGAAACCAAACTTCAAGACCATTTACAAGGAGCCAAGTTAAAGATTTGAAGGATTTTTCAAGATATAAGGATGAAGTGGGCTATAATATATGAAACCAAAAGGCCAATTACAACTTTGGGCTTGCAAGATACAAATGGTTGAAGCCCAAGAAAAGAATGAAGAATTTCGGCCAAGAAGAAGCCCATGAAGAAGAATTTTGCCACTTTCTCCCAATTACAATCAACTTTGATTAATGAAAAGTGTCCAATTCTACTCGCTTAGAGAGATCCAATTCTACTCACTTTGGGGGTCCCAATTCTACACAATGAAGAAGTTCAACTTGACTCAATTTGGGAGAATTGGGGTGGCCACCTAAGGTTATAAAAAAAGGGTGTTTTCCCACTAATTAGATAGAGATTTTGATCAATTAACAAGGAAAAGGCCGAAATATATACCTTATTTTAGTTATGTAATGGTGGATTCCGAAACATTAATTTCGCTTAGCAATAGGTTCGATTCTATTGTTGATTTGGAACTACTCTTATTGTTGTTATATTAAATGATTAATCATGGATTTGTCTGAGTTTCTATTCATTGAATACAATTCACTTCTTCCTTAAGGTATTTGTGGATTCGATTACCTTTTCTTTCTTCTATTTTCATCTATTATTTCTTGAGTCAATTAAACCAATGTATCTTTCATTTGAGGAACTGTGTTTGTTCTTTGATTTAATTGCATTCTTTTTTCATTTTCTTAGTTCAATTGGGAGGAAAGGGTATATAGTCCCTTGTTACTCATAAACCATAAATTCATTTAAGCTTCTACATATTATTTTCCTTTTATTTCCTCCTCCTCTTTTTTACGTGTGATTCGTAAACTGAATCTCATCAGGTTGTATCTGCGGTAGAGTTAGATTTATGAGTACACACTCATCCTTCCTAACTCTACCCCACCTATATCTTCCCCGACCCATAACTAGAGCTCGTTGCAGAGGCAGGGGAGCTGACTGCGTGCATACCATCTGCGGAGGAATAGAACTAAGATTAGTAACTAAGAAACCAATGGGAACCTTGCAAGAGTGAATCACCAAGAATCAACCATACAAAAGATCCTTGTAGCCTCCCAAAGATAGGATATGGACGTCTATGTACCGATCCATAAGACTCTACTAGACTCTTGCTCCTACAGCAAGAGAAACCTATTAACCTAGATCTATAATACCACTCTATCAAGAACCAACAAATTAAATTGTGATGGTGTCTGCATCTCACCTATAGACAGGCTTAACCCTGGCCTAGAGAAAGTAGTGGTGGGTCAGTAGAAAGATTCCAAATAAAACAAAAAGAAAGAAATGAAAAAGAGAAGTACAAAAAGGACACGAAAACAAACAACCAACATGACTCCCAAAACCTAGCATTATGGTTGTAGAGCATCTTTATAGATGAGGGTACAAAATGCAACCCACAATGGGGAAAATCTACAAAAATGGATATCCATCCTCTAAGTGGAACATCTACAGAAAGAGAAGAAAGATTGAATAGCATGAATGTCAACTGCTCACCGTATCCCCTGAAAAGCACCAAGCTTCCCAATACGATCGCGTCCATTTAGATGACTCGTACTAGGACCTGCATCGGGAAAAGATAGAGAAGTGTAGCATGAGTACCAAAAACAATGGGTACCTAGTAGGAATCATAGGACGATCGGGAAAAAATAAGCATAGGTAAGGTAAAGAGTGATCTACAGCAAATGGGAAAGTAATAGGTAATGTACAATGGAAATAAAACAACTACAGTAGTAGCTAATAAGTGTTTTGGAGGATCAACTACCAATGGGAATAACACTAGCTAACAAGTGTAAAGAAGTCTACTATCAAGGTATACACACAAGGCCGGGGTCACAAGAAACTCATGACCAATGCGACATGTACCTGGAGCTCCGAGGTGAGCAGCACAAAGAGGGACCAATAAGAAAGTGCAAATCATCAACAAGCTAAGCTAAAAATGAATACAATAAAGGTCTCAAAGGATACCAATCAATGCGTAGTGATGCAAAGAAAAGGGGTACTGAATAATAAATACATGTCATTGTTCTCTCTCTCAGGGATATTCCCGAATCAAGAGGGACCAACGGAGGACTCAAACCATATACCACTACTCCCCTATATATCCCTTCCCTGGCTTTCATTTCTTGAAATCACTTTTTTGTTTCAAAATATTCAAACAAGGGTATGTGGTCCTTCCCAAAAGTTCGGTTCCTTCCAATAAAGAATTCATGCATGCTCTTAAGAGTCCATTCTACACCCAACACTTGCTGTTTTTCATTATGTATTTCTGATCTATCCATTAGGTCAATCTGTTTGGTTTTTTACACCTAGTTTGTGTAGAAACTATATTTCAAACCCGCGACCTACACCTCTTTTTGAAGCAGAGTTGGTGATTCTTGATCTCTTAGGAGGAAGAAGGGATGCTCTTGGCTCTAGGCTAGTCGAAGAATCATCATTCCCTAAGCATAGAGACCTGGATCAGCAGGGCCTGTAGAGCGAGTAGAACCCGCATGCAAAACCTTATCACAAGACTCCCAGTAGTATAGTCAAAAGGGACAAAGGGCCAAAACTCGGGCTCAGCCCGTATATCATAATTTAGTAAAAAAACTCAAGTCTATCCATGTAGGCAAAAGTCCAAGCTCAGTAATCCAACTACCAATATATAGGCAGTGTCTAGGAACCACTATGATAGTGAGCAAATTGCCTCACTGATGTGAGCAAATATCTCCATACTGCTTATAAACACAGTTGTGGACAAGTATAAATATGTATAAGAAATTAGTTCCAGTTATTACTCTTTCAAAATCAAATTACCTTTTTAAGACGTGTAACGCATGCTCGCTACACCAAACTAATTAATAAGTTAAACTAGTCTAAGGCTACTAAATGAAATCTATAGGATGGGGCTAAGCCCTAGCCACAGGTATATCCTCTCCTAGCCCCACTACGGTCCTGAGACACATAATCGCATCAAGGATGCCACAACTTCCCTGATGGTCCCCGTTAAGAGCCAAGTACCTACCACTGCAGGGGGATAAACTGAGCTATCATTAGCTCGGTCAGATACAACTCACTCCCAGGCTCTTACTGATTGAGGGCATGATATTATCACACTGGGATACTAACCACCCAGCAACACTAAAACCATCCATTGGGGGCCCAAAAGGGGCACACCTGCTCTAATCACACATAACCGCATAGGTAGAACTCAGAATAGTTAGCCTACCTATATCATCTCTAAAGCTACCAACCTAAATCAGGGGATAACTACAAAGATCTAATCCCTAGTATAATCCCCTCCCCAACTTACTACGTTCCAGAGTCAGCACAAATGTGTTGCACCTCCCTCAACCACACTACTAACCAGTGTCAGTGTGAGACACGTGGGTGGAGCATCTATCCCCCGAGTAAGTAGTTTAGCTACAAGCTAGCTAAGTGGGCCATCGGCCAAAAAATAAGCATATCGGGGCCCGACTAGTAATCCCAGCCCTGAGCTAGAGCCTTATCATACATATACTACTCTAATACCCAGTCTAAAGAAAGTAGACCGTAGCCTACCTGAAATCCGGCGATATCCTTGAGAAGCATGCCAAAATATCCAACAATCATGTACGAATCTCGAAATCATTCTACGCTAGAAAAAAATAATCTATGTGTTAGTATGAGTAAAACAAGATCCATGCAGCTATATAAATAGAGGGATCGAAATCCCAACTAAAGGGGTCCAAAACTCCTAGTAGATCTAAAAAATTATATTTATACCAATGTGTAGAGAAAAGTTCGTACATCATATGGTGCAAAATATGTCTCATTAACAGTAGAAATGGTGATATAAACCCAAAAAGCTTATATAATAACGAAAATAAAGAATAAACTGGTAGGAATGATCTTAGAACCACCATAACAAGTTTCTAAGGATTAAAACCTTGATATAAGACCTCAAAGTTTCCTAAACAGACCCTAAGAATCCAAAAAGTTTGTGATAAAATGAGAAAGAGTTGAGAAATTTTATGAAAATGAGATTTTTAAAGAGGCACATCTTGATTGATAAACTAGTCATTTTGGCCGATTTATCCGCAATTGACGATTTATCAGTCCATTGGTCGATAAATTAGTCCCTGCAGGCAAATCCCTGACAGGTTTTTGGAAAATTTAAAAAATGCACACGAAATAGAAATAGAGTCCAATTTTAGTACTCCATATATGAAATCATTATATAATCAATATTAAGGACACAAATAAAGCAACGAAAATGACCTTCGGGGTCATATGAAATGATTAAATCCCGAAAAGGCCATAATTGCTAAGGAATTAAACAATAACATTTTCCAGGATCCAACCTATCGATCCCAACTAGTCATAACGACTTGGGGTAGTTACAAAGACTCTCTAAATACAAAAGGATCTCAAAAGCATGAAAATAATCTCGAGGGTACAATAGACAATGCTTGTATATAATTGGATATATATCTGTAGTCAGTTACAACTACTCATGTCAACAAATAATATAATAAACCAATATATGATATTTATTAAAAAAATTAATAAATTTGAAGAGTATAGCAAATACTTCTCAGTCTTACATTAAATGAATTCAATTTTAGATATGAAAAACTTAAAATTTCTTTTATAGTTAAAGCGCCTAATCAAAGTGTTGATCATGATTTTATAAAAAACGGTATACTCTAATTGAATGCACTTGTAAAGAGCGTATATATATATATAAAGTCGTAATTTTGATCCAATATTCTCCATTTAGGTATGTTTGGTAGTAGGAAAATATTCTTCAAAAAATAATTTAATTTTTCTTATTTTCAATTGATAAATTATTTACAAATATTTTTTTCTAAAAATCAAGCTCCTTAAAGATAACAAAATTGACTTTTCTAGGGAAAGTAGGAAAAACAAGTTCTCCAAGTGTCATTTCATATTTAGTATTGTCATCCCCACCCTCCAACACATTTTATCTTCACCCATACCATTGTAGCCCCTATAACCCTTCCACCCTACACCTCTATCATTCACCCATCTTCAGTACTTATCTAGATAATATATAGATTCTTTAAAGGTATATTTTTTACTTAGGTAGCTAACACATTAATAAATAAGAAATCACTTTTCTTCAAAAAAAATTCAAATTCTTCATAACAAGAGAACCCTATTATTTTTATTAAGGTTAAGATAGTTAAATTTGAATGCACATCTGAATGATAAAGATGTTATACTAGATATGATTACAGAATGATTAAGATTGTTTGATTTTAAATAATGTGCATAATTTGTATGTCCGTTAACATAATAGATACATAAATTTAAATAAAAATAATTAAATATTAGGAAAATATATTAATTTAATAAAATAAAATTATTTTTAAAAAAATGAGATACTTATATCCATTAGTGACAACGAAAATAATGGTAGCAACTAGTAGTAGTTGATACTGGTAGTGATTATTTGTGGTAGTTATAATGACGAAGGTGGCAGTTGGCAACATTAATGGTGATTGACAATAGTGATAATGGTTAGTAGTGTTGACTAAAAAAAGTCAGCTCCTTATAATAAAGTTTATGTTATATGTGGTCCTAGGAAAGGCCGAACCACGATGATTTATTGTAGGTAGTCTTATCCTGCATTTCTGCAAGTGGTTGTTCTGCAGTTTGAACTTATGACCTTTTGATTACATGACAACAACTTTACCAGATACTTCAAGATCCTTTGTAGTAGTGATAATGGGTGATTATCAATATAGTATGGTGGACATATACATACAAAAGTATATCTAAATTATATTAACACTTTATTTAAGATCTTAATGATTAAGAGGGTGTTTGACACTATTTAAAAGTTGATCAAACCAAATTTTAAGTCTCTTTTTAGCTTAAAAGAGCAAAAGGGTATTTTTTAGACAAGTTTAAAAAAACTTAAATTGACTTTAAAAAGTTAAATGTAACTGTGTCACAATCCTATTTCTAAGGTCATGAGGGCACCTACAACCCACCTTAGGTGAATCAACCCAAAAGAACCCAAAAATGAAATATAATAAAAGGAAATCGGGATCTAAAAGATAAAAGCAACCTCTGATAAGTAAACGATGAAAAAATCTCCAAATCTGGTATCTAGTACAAATAAGGCACTAAATACAAGAATACAAAATTTTAGAAAGAAAATACATTGTCTATCTTCAAAATATAAGAAAACAGAAAGTAAAGATAGGAGGGATGAAGTAGGCTCCGATCGCCAGGAGGTCGCTCCAACCTCTAGAATCCTTAATTGTGCACAAATATCCACAAACTAATAACGACTACTCATACTATGATCTTCACTAAAAAAGATACAAAAAATGTAGTATGAGTAATCGTATACCCAATTGACATCATAAGATGATTAGGCTAATATAAAAAATAAAAGTAATAAATAAATAGATAATAAAGGAACAAGTCATGAAAATCAAACAAGTAAAGAAAACACATAGAAAACTAGATAACCAAATCATGAAGCAAGTATACAGGTCTATAAATCTAGCTAACCATGATTGGAGAGTCAGGAAAAAGGAATAAAAAGGCACCTGAACCGATATTCAACTAATAGATGAAGAAAAAAGAAGATAGATATGGCGGTATAACGGTAACCTCAATAATAGAATAGAAGATAAAGATATCTGATAACAAATAATCATGAAATAATAATTAGCAAGAAGAAAACCGACGAAAGTAGTAAGCATCTAATACAAAAATCTAGTGCAATGAATATAAGTAAACTACAATCCCCAATGAGCGCCTATAATCTTGAGGGATAAATACAAGTGAAAATATATCCCCGATTGCTCATAAAATCAAAAATAGAAAATAAGGATAGAACTATGAAAAATGATATTATTTGATATTAGTAAAATCTCTTATGCTCCTCCTGCAGTGCCCGCAATCTCTACAGGAAGGAACCATAGAAAGGTGTAACTCGTATATATTAATTGTAATGACCATAAAGGTCATTTATGATATTTTAATAAATTTATTATTTTACCCTTCCCATGAGTTTTTCTAAGTCATAATTATTCCATTACGGGGTTGGTTTTAAAATCATATCTAAAAGTTATAAATTTTGAGAATTTTTTAATTTCTGAAATCCTCTATGTTGAAATATGTGACTTTGGATATCAATTGAAGTTTTGAGTCTCGAAATGCAATTTTTTTAGTTCCATCAACTATGAAATATAGAAATAGGTCTAGGAGGACCTTCACTATCAATTCTAGGCTTTCTGAGTGAGTTTATCTCATTTGACGGGATTAAGTTGAGTTCTAAGGCCAACGTTTGACTTTGGCCAACATCTGATGTTCGAGTACTCGTATTCAAATTCTGTCAATTTCCAGATTTAGAAGATCATTTTTTTATCAAGGAGAAGGTTAAAAATATTTTCCAGAAGTTCTAAAGGAAAGATTTTTTTTAAGTAAAGTTTCCTTTTTTAATAACCTTGGATATCGGGTCAAAGAGACCTCAGACTCGCATTCTGATGATTCTACTAAGTATAAAATATTAAATTTAATGGTTTTTTGATGGGATTACGAAATAAATCTGGATGGTCCAATCATAGTTTAGCATCACATGTATTTTCCTGTCAAATATCAGTTTCTGGTGCAAGCAGCAGTACTCTTTGTGATTGCATGCACGGTCATTGCGATCTCATGAGTCATTATGATTGCTAATTGTGATCGCGCATCTATGAGACATGATTTCATAACTTTAGTCCCCCTAACTCATCGTGATCACATCGAGAAATTTTATTTCCTAGCCAAATTAGTCATCGTGATCGCGTGTGTGACCATCGTGATCGCATAGAGTACTGTTATCCAGTGAGATGGAACTAAAAATAATGTTTATGAGTTCATTCTCCACTTTTCACTATTTTTGACTTAGAGAGCTAACTTTGGGTACTTTTAAGGATAGTTTTGAGTTGAATCAATTATTTAAGTTTATAAAATATTATGTCTTGATTACCCATTAATTATTCCTTAGTTTTGACATCAAATTTAGTGATATTAATGTATAATATTTTGGAATTTTTTTGAATACTTTAATATTGTATTTCTAAATTTTGAAGATCGATTAGGACTCTATTTTTTTTCTAAAATTTCATATTTATGATCCTTCAAATAGGATAATGCTTATTTTCAAAAACAATTTTAAAAAAATCTTTTGACCCTCGGTTTTCGCTTTTTGGAGGTGACTTTGGAAACGATTTTAAAAATACCAATAGGGGTATCAAAGTTTGTATCTTCTTATCGTTAGATCATATGTGATTATATATTAGAAATCATAGGATGGGTGTAAGGGGAAGGCACCAGTGTGATTGAATTTTCTATGTTTAAGGTAAGTGGAGGCTTGATCCTATTACAAACCACCATACGTTTATTAATACGTATTCATTTCTATTATTTGGAGTAATAGGGATTATTTACGGGAATCCATGTTCGTGATGTGATGAATGTCCACCTAAATACTAGAGTCAAGCATGCAGGATCTAAAACAAAGTTAACAAAAATCAAAATTATGAGCTTATGGATTGAAATAAATATAGAGCCATGAGATCCCCTATTATGATTGTTGAATCTTGTCATTTACTTACTTGATCTCATGCCCATGAGAGGACCTGGTTGATATTGATATATAAACTCTTTTTTGTATTGTACCCATGAGTGGCCTTATTAATTTATGAGTGATGTTGCCTCTCTTTTTCATGAATTACTTATGATGTGCCCATTCATTTTTATGTATTGATTAATGACATGAAATACTATTTATGAGGCATATGATGATATAATTGACAAGACCATGTGGCCGATGTGTGATTTCGGGAAAGTCTTGTTATAAAATGTAAAATAAAGAAAAAGAGGAGTTATGATATGAAAAAGGCAATGTGGCTGACGTGTGATTTAAGATGTTATCATAATATATATATTTGAAACCCATGAAATTTGGTCGATGTGCAAATTTCAGTATTGCTAAGGTACATGAGACAGACATACATTATTTCCCATGGCATTGTATTACATGACTTTGCACATACATTGACTTGTTTACATAATTGATTCATATTCTTAAGCATGTGTGTTACAGAGCGCCCTTTTCATTCATTTATATGTTATTGAATTACCCCACTTGTCTTATTATTCAAAATATGTTACAAGCCCGAGATGGATGATTATGATAAAATAAGGTAATTTTCTTAGACGTGAGATTTGAAATGGAAAGCCTCCCAAAATGCTCAATGGGAAATGTTGATGGTTGTCCTTATCTATTACAAATGGCATTCATGTTAGTCTAAACATTTATAATCTATCCTACAAGTCCATTTATCAATTTTTTTAGATATACTCTTCCTATCGCGATGGGACTTATTAGATAGGGACGAGTAAGGGTGTTAGACTTCAGTTGCATTCCTTTGTCTACATTGGCCTACTCTTATTAGTATTCATTGCATGAGTTCGATTCTCATTTGGGTTAGATATGCCCTTCCTACTGCAAATGGATTTATAAATTAGGAACTAACGAGGCTTTATGTACTCCTCTAATAAGGCCATAGCACAATGAGTGGGATTCACACTATGAGTCATGAAATGGACTCATGGATGGAGACTTAAAGGGGTAAGGATGTAATGAGACACTTGGTATAAATTAAATTGGTTTCTTCTTAGTTGTTGTTATATTTATTAAG
>JBDJHY010332459.1:0-18977 GCA_039654485.1 Withania somnifera | reverse complement strand
TTTATGGCTCGCATTTTATTTGAGCCCAATCAGTCGATGATGCCTACTGGGTACCTTGTTTGGTACTCATGCTACACTTCTATACCTTTTTCATGGTACAGATACTGGTAGGGGTTATTGGAGATATCATGATCATACAAAGTAGATACAGTTGATTGCATAGATTACGATGAGCTTTTTTGTCCGAGCCGACCGTGGTTTCCTTTAGTTTGGCTTGCTTTTTTTGTCTAGAGAAGGTCTTGTGTTGCATTACTTTTATCGAAGTTACTTTGTATATTCTATCTTTTGGATACTCTGTATGGTAGCTCCCTATGCCATTGACACCAGGTTTTGGGATTTGGGTTATGTATGTATTCCTTCTACTTCCATTCTTATATGTCTTTGCTTATGTTTTTCCTCTTTGTTAAATGTTTCGAGAGTTTATAGCCCATTGCGCGTTGCTCCGGGTTGTAGGGTTATGCTTGTCTACAGGAGGGTTGTAGACGTCATCATGACCTAAACTTTGGGTCGTGTCATCGGGATTCCATACAATCAAAAAATTTGACTGATATAAATTTGAGCACCGTACCCCACCTTAACTTGAATTAAATAAGAAGACTCGGTCAACCGATCAACGATCACCCAAATAACGTCCAAACCAGCCTAAGTGCTAAGGGTCAACTCTGAAGTCATAGATATGCACTCTCATATCCATTTAGGAGTGGATATTCTCTATGATATACCTCCTATCGTTTGGTGCTGAAATTTCACCTGCTAATAGTTCAAGAACCTAGAAACTAAATTTGCAGCACTACAGTAATGCTGAACCAAATCCTGATACATCTTGGTTGACCTTGGGTGGATGGAATACCTCGAACTACGTGCCTCCTCAAAATTAATCTAACCAACACAAGACTTGGACACAAATCCGGTCATTAATCCTCAAAACAACCTCAAAGTCTAATACTATCTCCTTAGCCTTACCCTTCAACACCTTGTCATGAATAATCCTCAGACTAGCATCGTCAAATTGAGTCTCATGAATTTGC
Source organism: Withania somnifera (assembly GCA_039654485.1). Classification (NCBI taxonomy): domain Eukaryota; kingdom Viridiplantae; phylum Streptophyta; class Magnoliopsida; order Solanales; family Solanaceae; genus Withania; species Withania somnifera. The sequence continues at coordinate 17,949 of JBDJHY010332459.1, read as the reverse complement.
TCCATCAAAGGATCAAGATCCAAGATAGCAAGAACCCTACCATCTTCAGAAATCTACAACTTAACCAAAATGTCGGCTAGACTCTAAACGTCTCTAACGAAAGTTCATTCCTCAACTCAAAAAGAATCCAAACTTACTTGATGACTTCTTACTAAGCGCATCCACCACTACATTAGCCTTACCCAGATGATACAAGAGTCTTTTCATAATCCTTTAGCATCACTAATCAACAACGCTACCTAAATTAAGACCCTATCTGATGAAATATACTAAGACTCCTATGATTGGTGAACACCTCGCAATGTACACCATATAGATAATGCCTCCATAAATTCAACAACATCACCACATCCAACTCTAAATTATGAGTAGGAAATTCTTCTCATGTACCTTTAATTGCCTGGAATCATAGGCCACAACCTTCCCTCTCTACATCAACACTCTACCCAAACAAACTCTAAAAGCATCACAATACATGATGAAGCCTTTACCCTCCACGAGTAAAGTCAAAAAGGGAGCAGAAGTCAATAAGGATTTGAGCTTTTGAAAGCTCTCCTCACACTCATCCGACCATTAAAAAGCAATATTGTTTGAGTCAACCGAGTGAATGAAGCCGCAATCAAAGAGAAACTCAGCACAAACCTCCTATACTACCTGAATAAACAATAAAAACCCTAATCTCAATCGATGAAGTAGGCCTCGACCAATCCCTTTTGAACAGTACATGCCCTATGAACGCCGAAGAACTAAGGAAAACTCACATTTAGAGAACTTAGCATACAACTTCTCATCCACATTCTCTGAAGCACAACCCTCAAATGTCAAACATGATCCACCTCAATCTCAGAATACACCAGATTCATCAATGAACAAGATAACAAACAAATCAAAATCTGAATAAAACAAGTCGTTCATCAACTCCATAAACACAGCTGAGGCATTAGTAAGCCCAAAAGACTTCACCAAAAACTCATAGTGACCATATCTAGTCTGGAAGGCTATATTAGGAGTAACCGAGGGCCTAATCCTCAAGGGATGGTATCCAAACCTCAAATCAATCCTAAAAAAGATCGCATCACCCTAAACCTGATCAAACAAGTCATCAATATGAGGAAAGGGCGTTTGTTCTTTATACTCACCTTATTCAATTGTTGGTACTCGATGTATATACGCATGAAACCATCCTTATTCCTCACAAACAAGAAGGTGCACCCCAAGGTGACATACTAGGAGGAATGAAACCCTTACTAGCAAGTCCTATAATTGATCCATTAATTCCTTCAACTCAGCAAAGGGGTAGAAATGGTCTTAGTTCCCAGCTCCAAATCAATGCCAAAATCGATATCTCTATCTGGAGGAACATCAAGAAGATCTGTTCGAAGAACATTAAAAAAACTCCCTGACCACCCGGACAGACTCTAAGGAGGGGGAATCAGCACAGCATCCCAAATAAAAGCCAACTAATATAAATATCCCATCTCAACTAATCTCTGAGCATCAAGAAACGATATAACAATCCAAGGATACGAACACCTCACACCCTTTCACTCTACATGCAGAACATTAGGCATACATAAGGTGACGGTCTTGGCATCGCAATCCAAGACAACATGGATAATATTAAAATCAACCATATCTATAAAAATCAAGCCTACTCGCGTTTTATACCCTGATAAAACTACAAGACGGGATCAATATTCCTGATGCACCACTAAGGAATCACCCACTGGAGTAGACACTTAAAGGGGCTATAGCCAAAGCATTAGACAACAAATCAAAACCAGCAGCAAAATATGCAGACGTTATAACCCCAAAGATGGGTAAAGATGGTGTCTACCCAATCCCGCCGGTAAATAAGCCTATTTCCTAGCCCGGAGCAACAATCGACGGGCTGTAACCTAGAAATATCATAAACCAAGGCAAAAGGAGAGGAAGAGAAGAAAAGAACAAGAGGTCAAACAACAAAAACACCCCAAAATCGGGTATTAGTAGTATTGGAAATATCTAAATATACAATAGAGTAATCGAATAGTTTACAAATACAAAATAAAAGTTGTTTCTCAAAGGTAGTCAAGACAAGTATGCAACTAAAGGAGAGGGGCAGCTCGAATATCATAAGCTCACCGTAGTCCCAAAGACTCCCAAAAAGATCGCACTATAGGAACAGCGTCTTCAGCGATAACCCACCTTATGCCCTACATCACGAAAATATGTAGAAGTATAGTATGAGTGCAAAAACAACAGGTACCCATTAGGCATCATAGGCTGACTAGGCACATATAAGATACAAGTAACAAAAAAGCAAGATATAAATCAATATGTCAAATACAAGAAAGCATGGGCTAGAAGGGGAAAGGTAACTAGCTATGGGAGACAACATATAAAGACTAACAAACACAAGCTAATGAGTAGGTTCTATATAAAAAAGAATGCACCTAGGCCATCTACTAAGAAATGGTACGATAGAGGAGATATAACTATAATATAAAGCTACCACAAACTTACCAGGACTATCTAGTGCTATCTAGCAAACAATACTAGGTAAGTAGTCAAAACCAGTAAAGAGATGAAAAACCCAACAGGCAAAGCTAAGATAAAAGTCTACAAGCCAGCATCTGACAAACCGGACTAAACCAACAATAGCAAGACACATACGTGGAGATCTAGTGTAATAACTATTAGATACAAAGCAATGACGAATACGATAGGAACTAAGGAAAGCAAGGAATCCATACCACCAGCAATTAAGGTACAAAAATAGTAACGTAAGTCAATGGCCTGAAATATCCTACCTAGCACCCCACCCCACCCCACCAGTAGGCTCAAGGGTAAAACCAAATTACGAAGAATGTAATGCAAAGAGGGTGTTGAGAAAAGTAAATAAGTACCGACACGCACCCTCTCTAGGATGCTCCCAAAACAAAAAGACCCACTGAAGACATCTATGCATACCATTACTCCCTTCTATAGCACTCCACCAGGCTGTGCATAACGTCCGACGTATAGCCACCCAGGATGGTAGGGCCCATGGAGGGATACAATCACACATGCAAAAACCTTATAAAAGCAAACTCAGGGCGTAATATCAAGAAAAGTATGCCAAAACCCAAGCTTAGCCCATATAGAATATCTTAGTGGAATCAAGTTCTGCCACGTAGGCATCTCTAGAAAACTTAAGTGTCATTGCCTAGGCATTTTAAAGAACACCCAGTGATAGCTTAATAAAATAGGATCAAATAGTGTGAGAAAATAGCTCCATAGTTTCAAGCAGTCGTGGAAGGTTAGAATATAATATGTAAAGACTCATTTCCCGATTATAACTTTGATGAAAACCATGTTACATTTAAAAAACACCAATGCATGCTCGCGAAATAGAACAAATAATAAAAACTAGATCGGCGTAAGGCCACCAGGTAGAATCTAGGGATAGTTTCTAAGCTCTAATCACTAGTTTAATCCCCTTCCAACAAAACTATGGTCCATAGCCTCGAGTGATCATAGAAAGGTGCTAACACTATCTAGAGGAAACCCAAACTTGGGCCAAGGTCCACACCCACAATGGGGATAAACATAGGGCTAACATAGCTCAATATCAATATATTACTCGCTCATGGACCTAAACAGGGATAGGATAACCAGATAACGTCAAGAACTAGTCAAAAAGACAATAAAATGTCCAACAAAAGACGAGAATCTAGAAAAGAACCACCCCTAGCAGGAATGCTACCCAACGGATCCTATATAGGGTCAGGACACGACAAATAGGGCTATAGGTAACCTACACGATCTCAAACTATAATACACGCCAACTAAGAGAGACCAAAAAAGAGCAGGAAAATATAACCTAATCATAATAAACCTCATAGCCTGCACACGAGGAGGTAGGTAAACAATAACAAAGTTAAGAAGAAAAGCGATAGAAGCAGGATAAATGCTAAGGAAAGTGTCAAACCTAAAACCCAACCCTATATACTGGATAATCTGATCACAAGTACCACATATATGCTTAGTCTAGGAGGAGGGAAACCGTAGCCTACCTGGTCGCCAAAAATGATCTCGATAAATGCTCTAAAAAGACAAACAAGAGAGCTCAAAATCTTATGAGACTAGAAAAATAATAAGTACAACATCAAAATGAGTAAAATGAGACCCATATTGCCATAGGAATAACTAGATCAAAATCTACTAAAAAGGTCATATAGGCCCCGCAACGTAGAAAATAAAATAAATTTACCAAAGCATAGAGCCCATCCAAAAGAAAGTATGGTAAAAATTAGGCTCAATTAGGTGAAAGATGAAGGAGAAAGAGACCGCAAAGTTTATAGAAAGGTGACGTTTTACAACAATAAAGTTAGAGCTAGAAAACAAGAGAATTACCCTTGAAACTTGTCGAATAACAACCATAATATCACCATGATAAGTCCCACTAGTTGCATGCAAATAAATCTCTAAAAAAATAGCTAAAATGGAGCTTGGAAGAAATAAAATTGCATTTTAAAAGGAAATATAAAGTTGGAAACTAAAAATAGATAAGAGGGGAATTTATAGCTTATTGGGTCGCAGGGGCGACCCAGTGCTCATAGGGGTGGAGCTGCAAGGGCAAGGGAAAGGTCGTAGAGGTGACCTCGCCACAGCGACCTCCAAGTCATAAGTGCGACCTCACCGGGGTGACCAACAGATTGCAGATGCGATCTGTGCCTGCAACTTCCCAACAAGAGCCAAACAACCAAGGAAATCTTAAAGCCACACGGACCACAAATGAGCCTGGATACAAGCCTACTAATAACCTACCAACCCAAATTCAATATTTTATAGCTGATTAAAGTGTCATATTTCTTATTTGTCACTCTGATCAAGAGGAGAGGACTAAAGACAACTCCTTAACTCCAAACGAACTGAATTTCCAAAAACCATCTCAAACAAAACTAAAAACCCCAGGACATGAACCAATAATCCTATTGGTCCAAAGTTCCCATTCCGGAGCTAATAGAACTGTCGAAATTTGATTCCGAGCGCGTTTGCTAAAAAATCATTCTCAAATTCCACTATTCTTAAGTTAGAACTCCAAAACATGAAATTGAGATAACGAGCAATAAAAATGCTAGGGAACCAAACTAGAAGTCCCATCAAGTCAAAAATTACCCAGGGCAGCTACTAGGATGCTCCAGATGCAGTGGACGCTCCAGACTCAAAACTCCTGCAAGGATAGCATAATGGCCCGGGAGGGTCATTACAACATCCATCACCAAAAGGAATTTCATCCGCGAAAGTCATGGATTAGGAAGTACCTGAAGGCTCAGCAGGAGAGGGCATACTATGCTTGTATACTCCTCTCCATGCCTCAGGTATCTTATCCGATTGAACAGTGCGTCTAAAGAACCTTTACCGCCAGAGTCTAGCCAGACTCCGGTCACCCAGCAACTCCAACACTAGGGATACTAAAAGCACTACCACTGCCATAAATTAAACCAACTGAACCAAGACTCTCTGGAGAATGATAAGAAAATCCAACATACACAACTATGAAGCATCACAAGAAATACTAAAAGCTATGATCTCCAAGGACATATACGACCGATAACAACACAAACAGAAATATCCCAAAGCAACTGATATTAACTGACTAACTACACCAGGCACCTTTGATGGCAGCTATCCTTGCTGATTAAACTAGCTTTACTCAGGAACCATGGATTGAAACTAGGATGACTACCTAAACCTCAATTGCTAAAACCAACCCACCAATCTAAAAACCAAACTGGAACTAACTCGAGAACCAACCTAAAGATAACACCTGAATCACTAAAAAGAACGCACCTAAAAGAACTCAACCATGCCATCCACATACTGTTAACAAGCTTGAGACACAACTACAAACCTCAACCACCACCTTCTTACCACGAACTAAAACAACATGCAAGTTGTTGCGCTACTCGAAAATCATGTACCCAAGGCCAACGGCTACCACAGAACTGAGGAGAAGGCTGAACTCTATGTAATCATACGTCCTAAAGCCAAGTGTACATAGCTCAAGAACCATAGGGACTCCTAACTCCCATATAGGAAAAAACCACAAAGCTGAGTCCCAAGCTTGATATAAACCAACTGGTGAAATAAAGCACCTCTAGCGGCCAAACCAAACAAACTTCTAAATCCAACACGAGAAACCACAGCAAAAACCCATACAAGTATCGATCCATAAGGGGGCCAAGGCCTGCAAGGCTGCATCAAACCTTCTAAAACTAAAGGAACACCATACCACCCAAGGAAAGAATTCTCTGAAACACCATATGCCTGATCCACCACTAAAGGAACATTGCCACCTACTAGTATCTACATGCCCACGAGCACGAAAGAGGATCCCTACGAAGCACGATCGAGGAAACGTGAGAAGCAAGAGCCAAAGCACCATTTAGTCCAAGCATGAGAGAAGAAAAAGATAGATAATTCATTAGCAACCAATCCAAAACTAAGGGAAATCAAACAGAAGGGACTAGTCATTCACCTCATAAGGGATACCATACTAGTACTCGAGGGTCGACTGATAGGGATCGAGGATAAGGTAAGACACAAGCTAGAGCCACAAATATCTCTCGGTCAAGAGAAAACACCACAGGGTAATAAGGCACCATCTTGGGAGAATAGGAAAGGTGTACAGGACATGAAAAGAAAAGGGGTACACCTGGGGAATAAACCTCCTGGCTTTAAAAAAAGATAGTCCCCCGAATCGGTGAGTGTCTAAAAGGTCCCTACTATTTTATCGGGTACACCGTCCATGGATAAGGTATAGTCGTGGAACAATAATCCAGAACCAAACTCGAAGAGGATAACTAGCCCATGCTCGATACATTACTAAAACAATAATAAAAATAAGGCCCAACTCAACTAACCTACCCAAGGGATAAACTAGCCAAATAACCCAAATCTTCCACTAGGATCCACTACTAAAGAACCTTCCCCTCACACACGGTAAACTGCAGGAACAATATTAGCGATTAGAGGAAAAGGAAACAAGGGACTATAAGCAAGAGCTAAGATACAACAAGGCCCAGCTAATCAAATAAGAAACACAACATATAAGCCACAAAAGCAAAAATGTAAAAGGAAATGTAGGCAACCCATGGACTTCCTTAAATCTAACCCACTACACAATATAAAGCAATGATGGAGAAAAAAATCTGAGTTCGAAAATAACTAGGACACCCTGAACCTCATCACTAGATGGAGAAAAAAAACCTCGAGGTGAACTTACTGACCAACCTAACTAAAACATCCATAATCGGGGCACTTCCTGGCTCAAAAACCAATCCCTCCACAAGCAAAACACGAACTGCTAAGGCTACCACTCATTGCAACTAACTGCTGAGGTGAGGCTTCAATCGCTGAATGAACCTATCCCGAGGGAAATCTCTAGCATAATTCCCCATAACCTTACACTCAAAACAACCCTGAGGGTCCCTGACCTGACTAGAACACTTAGATAAAACACCATGGATATCATAACATTGTAAATCCAAAGATGCGCCCTTGGATGGCTGACTTCTCTAACTACCTAGCCTCTATTAGTCGACTAAATGGACTGACCCTGCTAAATCCATTACTGTTGTTGGGGTCTCTATCTATCATGCCATTAATTCGTAGGCCAGGTGTCACTGAAATCATCTTGAGAACTCAAAGGCAAAATCAGACAAACTTGTCCTAGATCCTGGCTACTCAACCCAAGATGATGTGACAAAAGGGCCCCGAAAAGGGGACAACCCATGGCCTCATACCCTACCTCAAACATATGAAGCAACTGATGTTTTTGCTCTTTCAACCTTTAGAATAAACACCACCAACCATTTCCTGCTTGTGGACACCCTGACAACCAACCCCGTAAGCCTCGTGGAAGGCCTTTTCCAAGGCATCTATCTATTTGAAAATTTATCTGAGGATATGCCTTGCCACTACCAAGTGCTCTGTCACCACACGGAGTAGCAAAACCAATCCCCTAAGAAAATCCAATACCCTTGTATATCTCATTGAATAAAGTGCAAGGATGCATCTGACCATCATGTTAAACACCACCACATAGTTTTGAATAGTCAAACACCTCTATTGAAAACAAAAAACTTCATCCCTATGTGATGGTCCACTCAAAGCATCGACTAGTACCTCTATTTGGACTCTAGCGCTCTGGAGACCTGGCGTGGTGACTCCTACTGGAGCCTAGGCGACTCCTGAACTATGTGGTTGATGATGTGGTCTCCTGGTGCTTGATCCTGACATTAAAACTCTATATATATGTGCGAGGACCTTGTTGGTGCCCACCAAGGGCCTCTTCCTAGTCATCTGAAAAGAGTGAAGTCAATTGAGATCTTAAGGACTTCGATAATAACATAATGTGTGAAAGGATCCAAGAAGTAAGGGTATTTCCTAAAGAGTGCCCTATAGCCTCCCTAAGATAGGATACGGATATCTACATACTGATATGCAGGACTCTACTACACATATGCCTTCGTACCAACGATACCAGTGAACCTAAGCTCTGATGCTACTCTGTCATGACCCCAAAGTCGGGTCATGATGGCGTCTACCCAATCCCACTGATAGACAAGCCTATTCACTAGCCCAGAGTGACAAGCAATGAGTTGTAACCCAGAAATATAGAAAACCAAGGACAAAAAGAAGAAGAGAAGAAGAAAACAAGAGGTAGAGTAATAACGACACACCAAAACCTGGTATTAGTAGTAATGGAAGTATCTAAATATACAATAAGGTATTCTAAAACTATACAAATACAAAATACAAGTTGTCTCTAAAAGGTAATCAAGACAGATATGCAACTAAAAAAGAGGGGCATCTCAAACTCCATGAGTTCGTTGTAATCTTCGAAGACTGTACTACATGAAAAATGTCCACATTAATAACCCACCATATGCGCTGTATCACATAAATATGCAAAACTGTAGTATGAGTACCAAAAAAATAGGTAGCCAGAAGGAATCAAAGGCTGACTAGGCACGCATAATATACAAGTAATAAAATACGAGATATGAATTAATAGGTCAAATACAAGAAATCAGGGGATAAAAAGAGAACGGTAACTAGCTAGAATAGACAACACATAATGACCCGAACACAAACTAACGAGGAGGGTTTACTGAGAAAAAAAACACCCCTGGCTATCCGCAAAGCAAAAACAAGGTATAAGAGATATAACTATAATATAAAGCTACAACAAGCTGACCGGGAATATCTAGTGCTATATAGTAAAAAGGACTAGGCAAGTAGGCAAAACCAGTGAAGAGGTGAAAAACACAGCAGACAAAGCTAAGATAAAAGTCTACAAGCCAACATCTAACAAGCCAAACTAAACTAACGAAAGGAAGACACATACCTAGAGCTCCAGTGCGATAGCAATCAAACACAAAGCAAGAAGAATTCAATGGGAACTAAGGAATATAATGAACCACACTACCAGAAAAATAGGTAACGAAATAGTAAGGTAAATTATAAGATGGAATACAATATCCTACTTGGCACCCCACACCTCACAGGTAGGAATAGAAAGACATCAAAGGAACCCAACGTGACTTCCCCTATAAGATGAGGGGTACAACTGTATGAAATATAATGCAAGGGTGTGTTGAGAAAATTAAATAAGTGTCGGCATGCACCCTCTTTTGGATCCTCCCAAAATATCAAAGGGCCAGGGGAGGCATCTCTATATACCACTACTCCCCTGTATACCCCTCTCATGGGTTATGCATAACATTCTATGTATATCCACCTCAGATGATAGGGATAATGGAGTTATCCAATCCCATATGTAAAAGCCTCATAAATCCTGATCAGGGCATAATATCAAGGCAAGTATGCTAAAACCCGAGTGAAGCCCTATAGAATATCTCAATGAAATCAAGTCCTACCATGTGGTCATGCCTAGAAAATTCGGTAGAAAATCCAAGTGTCGCAATGTAAGCATTTTCCAAAAAACCCAATCTTAGCTAAAGAAAATAGTACCATATAGTGAGAGAAAATAGCTCCATACTGTCAAGGAGTCGTGGAAGGTGTAAATATAATATGAAACTCATTTCCCAATTATTACTCTAATGAAAACCAAGTTACATTTAAAAAGCACCAATACATGTTCGCAAAATAGAACAAATCAGCAAACTAAATCGACCTAAGGCCACAAACTAGAATCTATGGGATAGATGCTAAGCTTTAATCACTAGTTTAATCCCCTCCTAGCCAAACTACGGTCCAAAACCTCGATTGATCAAAAAAAAGTGCTAACACTATCTAGAGGACACCCAAACTTGGACCAAGGTCCACACCCACAATGGGATAAACATGCGGATAACGTAGCTCAATTTCCATATAAGGCTCGTTCATAGACCTAACATGGCTAGGATAACCACATAAGGTCAAGAACTGGTCAAAAATATAACACAAATGTCCAACAAGAGATGACAATTAGAAAAAGAACCAATCCTAGCAGGAATGCTACCAGATAGATACTATATAGAGTTAGGGCCCGACTAATAGAGCTAGAGATAACCCACCCAATCTCAAAATATAATACAAGACAACTAAGAACAACCAAAGAGGAGTAGGAGAATATAGCCTAATCACAATAAATCCCATATCCTGCCCTTAATGTGGTAGCTACACAATAACAAAGCTAAGAAGTAAAGCGATGGAAGCAGGATAAATGTTAAGGACAGTGGGGTACCAAACCTAAAGCCCAACTCCACATGCTAAACAGTCTCATCACACGTACCACATACATTCTTAGTTTAGGAGGAAGGAAACTGTAGCCTACCTCGTCACTGAAGACAATCTAAAGAAATGTGTAAAAAATCAAAATAACCACGAAAAAGCTTGAAACTACACAAAAATAGAAAAATAATAACTAGAGAATCAACATGAGTAAAATGAGATCCATATTTTTATAGGAATAACTAGGTTGGAATTTAGACTTAAAACATCCCCATAGAAAATCAAATAAAATTTACCAACACATAGAGCCCAGCCTAAGGAATGCATGGTACAAATTTGGGCTTAATTCGATAAAAAATAAAAGAGAAAAAAACCCGTAAAGTTTATGGAAATGTAAAACTTTACAACAAAAATGTTGGATCTAAAAATTGAGAGAATTACTTGAAAACTTGTTTGAAACAAACACCACAATATCACCACGACGATTCCCACTAATCTCATGCAAGAAATATCCAAAAAAATAGATGAAATAGAGCTAGGAAGATCTAAAGAGACATTTTGAAGGGAAATATAAAGTTGGAAATTAAAAATGGAAAAAAGGGGTATTTGTAGCCTACTGGGTCGCAGGGGTCACCTAGGGCTCGCCGTGGAGGAGCTGAGGGGCGAGGGAAAGGTTGCAAGGGATACCTTGACAAAACGACCAAAGGGTCTTTGGGGCGACCTCACCGTAGCGACCAAAAGGTTGCAGGGGCGACCCAATGCCCTCAGGCCAGGCATCACTGGCGGACAAAGTTCCGTTGGGGCAGAGTCATATGGGCGACCCCAGGTCATAGGTACGACCTCGCAAGAGTGAAAAATTGATCACAGGTGCAATTTGTGCCTACAACTTCCAAATAGTAATTTGAAATACTCCAAAGGGCCTAGAAAATACATTTTAAGCCCAAATTTAGCAAGAAAAAATTCAACAATTTCTTAACCAACATATGCTACTAACATGGAAATGACATTCTGAATCTAACGAAATCACCGAAATGACCAACTTAGGTCATTTATGTAGAATTTCCCCTAGAAAAAATAAGAGCCAAACAACCAAGGAAAACTCAAAGCCACACAGACACCTAAAATGAGTCCAGATACTCCAAAAAGCGTACCAATAACCCTACCAACCCAGATTTAATATTCTAGAGCTGATGGAAGCCCCAGATTTCTGATTTAGCACTTTGATCACCAAGAGATGACTTAGGTCAACATCTTAACTCCAAATAAACTGAATTTCCAAAAACCAGCTAAAAAAACTGAAAACCCCAAGACATGAACCAACAGTCCTACTAGACCAAAGTCCGCATTTTGGAGCTACTATAACTATCAGAATTCAATTTTGAGTGCATTTGCTAAGAAATCATTCTTAAGTTCCATTAATTTGAAGTTTGAACTCCAAAATAGAAAAATTAAGATAACAATCAATAAGACTACCAGGGAACCAACTACTGGTCTTAGTTTAGATGCAGAAATCGCGCAAGGATACCATAATAGCCTGGGAGGTTCATCACAATAAACATATATGAATATGTAAAACTTGGATCAAACAATACAAGTGAAGGTCGATGACAAACTGGGATGATACATGTGATTACCACATCAGTTGAATTTGCCTCGGGCCTATTTGAAATGCATAACGCTAAGTACGACCACCTCTGGACTTTGTTGTAGCATGAATCGAACCTTTACTAGTCAACGGTACGCCTCTACCAAGTTGTGCACCCCTACCTAACTGCGCACCTCCTCCACTATTGGATGGAGGCGCAGATGCTCTAGCTGGAGCATGAGATGCCTCATAGGTCTTCTGAGTCTCTAACTACATACGCTAAGGACAGCACTTCTGTCTATGACCCGGATCACTACATGTGTAACACGATCCATAGGTAGGGGACTAATGCTAAAAACCTGAAGAGCCCAAATGGCCACCTCGGGCTGAGAATCTCTGTTATGACCCATATGAATCCAGTCATGGGCTAAAATAACTCTAAACAGACTGACTGGTCAAAGCCTCCTGAAATGGGCCGCAGCGATGGAAATGACTACCATAATAAAATGAACCCCTGACTCCAGATGAGGCACTAGAAAACTACTCAGATGGATGAGTTCTCTTAACCCTGAAATCCCTAAATTCCTCTCTCTTTAATTGCTTGAACCCTCTAGCAACCTTAATCACACTCTAAAGGGTAGCCCCTTCAACCTAGAAGGCATGAAATTCTATAGAACAGAGAGGAAAAATCATCCGTCTTATAAATATAGTGATCTTCTCCTGCCCATCCAACAATATGGCTAAGACATGCCTAGACAAAGTTTAGAAGCACGACTCTACCCCCCTAAGATAAGTAATCAAACTAAAGCCTGGGGTTATCCCTCATACTACGCGGCATCAATCTATATGAAAGCTTTAACAAACATCTCCAAATTCATAGGAGGGGGCCCAACTAGTCTAGAATCAATATGAGCATGCAAATATCTATCTAGCCCAAGTAATTGTAACATAGTATGATTAACTCTATGAGCCTGAACTAACCCAAATACTCTGAATCAACTCGTGGCATATGATAAAAAACTCATAAGGATCATTAGTCTGCCTACCCTGAACTGTGGCAAGTCCATCTTCTTGAATCTCTTGTATATACTCTATTGCTCATCTTACATCTCATTCATGACTGCATCCACGGTCCCAACACCCAAAATAGGTATTTCATAAACCATCTCTACAATCAGTGGCTAACCCAACTGCCTTTGAACCAATAGGGGTTGCCCCACTGAAATCTGAACTGCTGGTGGGTGACCCAGCGGACCATGAACTATTGGGATAGCCTACTGTTCGGGGGTCTTTTCCTAGCCTAAGTCTGCAAACCATGCGACTCACCGCCCTATGCAAAGCTCTCCAACACACATAGTACTCTGAGTAGTCTATCCTACAATAGTCGACCTGCCATATACTTATGATGAACTTTCTTATTGTCTCTCTTAATCTTAGGCTTAGGGGAGGCTGCTCTGGCACGTTGTTAACTAGGGTGGCTCTCCTCTCCCTACCCCTAGCTCCGTATCGATCCCTACCTCTATAATGGGTAACAGGCTCGGGAATATGATAATCATCTCTATCAATTGAAACCCTAATCATAACAATTTGTTGAATAAAACATGCAAAGACTCAGCACACAACGACCCAATCATGCTAGAAAATAATGGGTATTATCCATAAAGTTACATAGCCTTTCAGGCATAACTAATAGATATATCTACACTGATCTGAGAGACTCTATTAAACTTGGTTTGTGTACAGTGGGACCTACTACTAATTTTTCACGATCCAAAACCCATTTGTGATGGCCCCTATTTTCCTCGGCTAAAACTAAGAATGATCAAAAGAATATAATTATAATTAATATGGAAGTAAAATAGTTTAATAGAAATTTATAAGATTTAAAACATGATTTTATGTAACTATAACCGAAAATCAGGTATCCACTGCACATAGCCTTTGATTCAGAACTATTACAAATGATAGTCTTCAAAAAGTAAGGATGTTTGAAATATAAACTAGAAGTGACAATCCCTTCATTTGTGGCAGAATATGCATCTACCTCAAAAAAGTCGCAAGAGAATGTGCTCAGGAAAGAGAGTGGAGAAGGGCTCAAGTCGACTCTGGCATAGCACCTCCACAAAAGTGCACAGAAAATAAGGGTAAGTACATAAACAACAATATTCATCAGTGTCCCCGGCTAGTACTAATATAAAGCAATGACAAGAACCTCGAAGATTGACCACCCTCCAAAAACTACAAGCTGCAATAGATATATCCAACAGCCCAATAACAGTTTTTACAATTACATACAAGTATAAAAACTACACCAACCATAGGGACACCCGATCATAGCCTCAACATGTGTCTTCCCAATAATATAGGCACCTGATCAGAACCTTGGTATATTTCTTTCCAATAATATCGACACCCGGTTAGAGCCTCGACATGTGACTTTTATGACTTTTATCATTTCCAGGCCACAACAATAATTCAACACTCAATGTTAACAACTACATAACTACCTTAAGTAATTCATAGAATGGCCTTTTCATATCATGAAGCAATCATATCGGCCTCTTATAGGAAATTTTTAACAAATCAGCAACTCAATTCAACAATCCAACACCGGCATCACAATGGAATATCAATACATCATAGTCAAGAAAATAGCAGTATTCCAATTCCAGCAATTCAAGCCAAGTCAAGGCATCACATATCCTAATCAACTCACCAAGTTCAACAATAGGAAATAATTCACCAATTAATTTACTTTATTTTAGCTCGACATGCTTGACACATGTAACCATGTGACTTTTCATCATTTTACCCATACCGTTACCCCTAATTTTCCTATTACTCCCAATTACAATCAACTAAACAAGTAAAACATACAAAAACTTTATAAAAAGACCATAAAACCTCAACTTGCCTCAAAAGTAAAAGAAACGATCACTCCTTAGCTTTCCCCTTCCGCAACACATCTGAATGCGCACGGTCTATTCACAAACACAATATATACAAGAAATACATAATCAATACCTATATTTGATATTTCAAAGTTTTGTTCAAAATTTCACCCCTGGCCCACAAGGCCAATAGCAAAGTTTTATTGCGAAAGCACGTTACCAATTACTTAGAGAATTTAAATATCAAGTTTTAGAAAAAATCCCATCCATTTCATAATTAGAAATCAAGGTTTTTAAATTTTTGAGTTTAAACTTTAAACCACCATTTTTGTCTCAAACCCTTCAAATTTTGAAGTGAAAATCATGTTTTGCATGAAAAAAAATGAACAACTGGTGTTTTAAAATAAAAAATTGCTAATTCCTTCTCCATATTCACGGAGGATTCGTGTGATCGTAGTCAACCTAGTTCAGTCTCACCTCGTTCACAGTGGACCAGTCACGATCGTGGCTCAATTCTCAATCTTTTTAGCCTCTTTACTCATCATGAAAGCAGCCACTAGGTCTTTAATGTAATGCCCAAATAATTCAACACGTCGCGATCACGTTATATATCCACTAACGCGATTCACAACAAACTCGACCCTTCACGATCATGATAGCCCGCGGAGGGGTACTGGTGACAGTACCAGGAACAACAACATCAAGTTTTTCTCAAGTATAAAATGGTCTGAATTGACCCTCGAGATTTAATTAGAATATCGTACAAATAAACCATATATGCAATCATACTAAATTCGGCATTTTGAACTCAATAAAACATTAAATGCAATTTTTGAGGTATCCTTGACCCGATATCCATTAAGGATCCATTTTTAACTAAATTAACAAAAAAAACCAAAATGTCCAAGGGATCCCTGAATAATAAACAAGACCTCATTCTAGACCAAAACTCACCTCTCGAAACCAACAGTATTATTAGATTTCGAATTCAAACACATTAACCTCAAATATTGAATTAGTCAACCATTTATTTCCAATTTATCCCTCAAGATCACGCAAAATCACAAGGAAGAGGTTAAAACCAACTTGACTAAATTTCATATTCCGGAACTGGTGGAAATGACGGATTTAAACTCCAAATGTTGACTGAATTTAACTATTCCACTTATAGCTTAGAATTGAAAATTCTCCAAATCTTTCCCAAAATCCCTTTTCGTATCTGAATCAACCACAAAACCAAACTTAGTTTAGCATAATACAACTACAAAAAAGGGAAAAATGGTAAAATATGTTGAAATAAAAAAAATGACCTCAACACAACTTATTCTTGTTTGAAGTAATATATTTATGCATAAGATGATAATTTTTCACCAAAAAGTCACCCGAATCTCTATCAAGTACATCATACAGTAACCACTTGCATCTCTTATCCTTTTATCTCACCCTCACCCTTTTTGGTTTATTAGGTCTTAATTTTAACTTGACTTTATTTTTAACAACATACTTCACCACAACCTTCCTAAAATTTCCAACACTTTCAAATATCATTCGAAGCTCAAATATAGATACTCCACAATTATTATTATATGTGAGCTTTGCACTCTTTCTTTTAGTAGGAAGATCTACACCAAGAATCGCTTAGGATCTAACTATCTTTGATGTCATAACTATCTGCCTTTCAACAGTCATTATATTGTTTATCACCCCTAATCTTCCTATATATCTAGAAACCTTGTTTCTTTCAATATCTTTAAATTTTTATCAATTTTAGCCTTTCCCAAAAATATCTCGTTATTGACATGAGTATTCTTTTTGCTCTTAGCTCTTTTGTCTACTCCTCTTTTTAGTTCCTAATAGATTTTAACTCTTCATCCAACTCTGAATCATCTTTTTTCTGGAATACTATCTTCTTATAAGTAACAAATGTTTTTCCACATCTGATTCAACCCTATTTAACTGTTCCTCTACATCTTGTTCAGTTTCATCAATTATATCAACATCAATTATTTCATTTGCTTCACTAAATTCTTCATCCTCTTCTAAATTAATATTTTTTAAATTTTCTGTCTCACTATTTAGTTCTTTCTCAGCAAATGGTTAATAAATCCAAAGACTTGGCATTTTTCAAGGCTCTTACAATACCTAATATATGTGCCGAAGATACAACCACAAAAGCTCAGTAGATTCTAAATTTTATAATAAAAGTCTTCCATAATGAAGTTCTTTAGTATGATAAAGTAACTTAATCATAAAGAATGATCCTTATTAATATTAAAAAATTAGTAAAGTTTTCTTTCCCCGACATTCGATGTGTCCTAATCTTTGAAAAATGCACCCTTATGCTTAAAACTATTATAACATAGTCGTCTATAAGATTCCGCCAAAGAAAATATAATCACCCTCATGGTCATTCATGATAAATATGTGACGTTTTGTATTCTAGAGCATTCTAGTAGTTGCCTCAAGTCATTTATGACTTTTGGAGATCGGTAGTTCAGATCCCTGACAACTCGATTGAGAAATATCTCAAATTGCCTACTTAAGAGCCTAAAACTAAGTACTCATTGACCAAAGTCAACTTTCCTTCAAAACGAGCTCAGAATTAAGTTTTGAAAGTTTTGTTATCTCTGGAAGGCAAAACAAAGTCAAGATTGACCTCAAGCTTGTGTTTTGGAGTTTTCTGATGAGTGGCCAAACTAACATATATTTTAGCCATTATTGCCTTTTATCTTAATAGTTTTATTTGTTTCTTGAGTAATAAATATA